>PVHY01003697.1:26624-104025 GCA_004024945.1 Uropsilus gracilis | reverse complement strand
TTTTTTTTTTTTTTTTTTTTTTTTTTTTTTTTTTTTTTTTTTTTGAGACTAGGTCTCGTTATTTTTGCCTGTAGAACCGCAGGCTCATGTTGCCCAGGGTACCACAGACTCAAGCAATTCCCAACCTCAGCATCCCAGGTAGCTGGGATTACAGGCATGTACCACTATGCCCAGCTATTTTTTGGGGACTAGGTCTCATTACATGCCCCTGGCGGGACTAAAACCGCAATCCCTGGCCCCTGTCACAGCTTCCTAGGCTGCCGCTTACAGACATGTGCCACCATGCAAATTACCACAAAAGTGGTGAATTGAGACCACACGTGTTTATTTTCTTTTTATTATTATTATTATTATAAAGTTTATTCTGGTTGACAATTTAGGCCATAGACATGTACATGAAAATTCCATAAAAGGGATGAGTATGTGGGGGGTTAGGAAGGGTGAAGATGGGAGGGAGTGGTCAGGGAGGGAAGGTGGTGGGTGGTCCCCAGGGAATACAAAGATGTGAAACACACATATAAAAAAATTAATTAAGAAAAAAAAGGAATCAGTACAATTTCTACGCTGGGGAGAAGCAGCTCTCCTGCCTGCCTGACACTATGCAGATGGCTCTCTTTTTCTTTCTCTATTCCCTAATAGCCTTGTCCTTTTTTTTTTTCTCTTTTTTTAATTTAATTTAATTTTTTAATGTGCATATATATGTGTATTTATATTTATATTACATTATTCCATTATTGTGTACCATACGGCTTTCCCACTTCACTAACATTTGTTAACCATCCTGATCTTTTGTGCTCTTCACCTCCCCCGCCTTCTTCCCCCTCCTCCTCTCTCACTGCATAGTTCAGTCCCATTGGTTGTTTTCATTCTTTTCTTATTCGTTTGTTTTTCCCTATATCCATCATATAAGTGAGACCATCCTGTACTTCTTTTTACCTTTTTGACTTATTTCTGCTAATATGAGTCTTTCTAGTTCCATCCAGGTTGCTGCAAATGACATTTGTTTGTCCTCCTTGATTGATGCAGAGTATTCCATTGTGTATACATACTTTTTTTTTTTTAGTCAATCATCTGTTTTGGTTTGTTTCCAAATCTTGGCAATTGTAAACAGAGCTGCAATGAACATGCATGTACAGGTGTCCTTTTGAATTACTGTTTTCATGTCCTCTGGGTAGATTCCCAGTAGTGGGACTGCTGGGTCAAATGGTAAGTCCAATTATTTGAGGGTCCTCCACACAGTCTTCCATAATGGCTGAACCAGTTTGCACACCCACCAGCAGTGTAAGAGAGTTCTTTTATCTCCACATCCATGCCAGCACTTGTTGTTGTCCGTTTTATTTATATGGGCCATTCGTACTGGTGTAAGATGGTATCTTAGTGTGGTTTTAATTTTCATTTCCCTGATTATTAGTGATGTGGAGTATTTTTTCATATGCCTATTAGCCATTCGTATCTCCTCTTTGGTGATGTGTCTTTTTAGTTCTTCTCTCCATTTTTTGAGTGGGTTTTTTGCTTTGTTTTGTTGAGCTGTAAGAGCTCTTTGTGGATCTTTGTTATCAGACCCTTGCCACTTGCCTAGAGGGCAAAAATTTTCTCCCAGTCAGTTGGGTTTCTTTTTTTGTTTGTTTGTTTGTTTGTTTTTTGTCTCTTTTGTTGAACAGAAACTTGTTAGTTTTATATAGTCCCAGCTGTTTATGTTTTCCTTCATTTTTTTTGCCAGCCATAGTTGTTTCCCCAAATGGATTTCTGAGGTGGAATTCATGGAGGGTTTGTCCAGGTTTTCTTCTATGTACTTTACGGTTGCATGGCTGTCATGGTTCAGAAAAATCAACATTATCAAAATGGCCATACTACCAAAGGCAATCTACAGATTCAATGTAATTCCAATAAAGATCCCAATGACATGTTTTAAAGAGATAGAACAAAAATTACTGAAATACATATGGAACAACAAAAGATCCTGAATAGCCAAAACCCTTTTGACAAACAGAAGAGAGAACGGAGGTATTACTATTCCAGACTTCAAACTATACTGCAAAGTCATAATACATAAAACAGCATGGTACTGGTACAAAAACATACAAACAGATCAATGGATCAGAATTGAATACCCAGAAATAAAACCACACATATACGGTCAACTAATCTTTGACAAAGGGGCAAAAAAAAACATACCCTAGAACAAGAATAGCCTCTTCAGTAAATGGTGCTGGGAAAACTGGATCAAAACTTTTTTAAAAAAATGGACCAGGACAACACCGTCACACCCTGTACATGTTTATTTTCTAACTGTGCCAGTAGTTGGAAGTCAAAGTTCAGTTTCCCTAGACTAAAATCAAGATGCCGGCAGTGCTGGTTCCTTCTGGGAGATTTGAGAAAGGACACTATTTGCTTATCTTGCTGACTCTAGAACCAGTCTGAAATGTTTGGCTTATGGCTCCTCCTCTGATTTCAAGGGTGTCACTTCATTGTGCCCTCACCCTTGCATACCTTCTGCCTAACCTCCCTCTCCTCTTTAAGTATACATGTGATTACACTCAAGGTCCACTCAAAGAATCCAAGATACTCTCCCCATCCTTCATTTAATCACATCTGCTAAGTCCCTTTGCTATGGAAGAGTACATCCACAGATTCTGGAGATTGGGGTATTGATATGTTGGGGGCCAATAAAATGTTGGGGGTCAATAAAATTATTGACATTTTGGGAACCTACCACAGATACCAAAATTAGTTAATGTCCAAGCTTCACCTTCTTACACCAATACTGACAGTCTTTAAGATTTTTTGCTGTCTTTTACTTAGTCTCCAAAGTGCACTGATTCAGATTCAAAATTGCTCCTTGCAACAGATGCCACATCAGGTTTGCTGCTCTGCTTTCTTCCGCCCCCTAGCTGCAGGTGAAATTACAAGCCTTGTATTTGTATAGCTCTCCCTATGCACACCCTTTATTAAATGAGTTGATGAATTGTAATTGCGTCCTATAGCCCTAGTCTCAGGATGAAGTTCTTGGAAGCAATAAAAAGGATTGAGCAAGAAGATCCTGTACTAATTTTCCACGGTTGTGGCCTGGAGAGGCTGAGATCTCCCTGGAACTTTCATCAGCCACAACGATACACATAAATCAACAAGGAACTGAGCCACAGTGCTCCTGAAAATGAGGAGGGAAAAAAGAACACTGCTTCATGTTTGAGTTGATTCTAAAATATATGGGAATGAAAGCCTTTGGGGTGATGAATTTCCCTTTAATGCTGTCACATCTGTAGTCCTAGAGGTTTAACCTCTGATTTTTGGCTATAAAACCACCATTATTTCTGCATACTTGACACCAGATGCTGCCAGGAAGATATAGCTGAAGTGATAAAAATCTATTTAACTGATTTAACGAAGCAAATACAAACTAATTAACAATTTTGGAGTTAGGATTAAACACTAATTCTTTTAAACCATAAAAACTGAGATGAGCAAAAAGGAAAAAATGGTCTCTCTCTTGAATAACTCAAAGGAAACATCTGTTTGTCATTGAGAAAATAGCTCAAATGATAGATTTTGAACAAATTCCGACATTTTTATCTGGATTTGAATGCATTATGGACAGCCATCCCAGAAAGAAAGCACATTACTCCCTGGCTAACATGTCAGTCTACGTTTCCCTGAAGCTCAGAAAACAAGCTGTTTGTGTACTGACTCAGAAACGAGGTGACAAAAAAGAAAATTATATTTTCACAAACTCCGCTTGAGATATATGTCTCCAACCACTGGAAGGAAAGATGACCCGAGGTTCCCTCTAACACACCTTTGTGTGGTACTGTTGGTGGGACATTGCTCCCTGGCTGGGTCTGCGGTGACATCTCCCTGCCAGGGTGGAGCAGCCTCATCTGCTCCTGTCTTGAGACTTTTCAAATTAAGTGAATTCTGTAGAAATTGAAATTTCCATCTCCCTACCAGGACACTCTTGGCTTCAATGCACAGTCTAATTCCAGAATACAGACCCAAGAACTAATCCCACCCGAATAAGGGTTGGGGGTAATAAACTGTGTCTGCTCTGGCCCCAAATTCATTTGATTTGGCAGCAAATAAGTCTGACTATTGGTCCCACTCCCAGTGACTCCTGAGAAGTTCTCTGATATGTAGAGTAGCTGAAGATGGAGAATTTAGTACCCCACTGCCTAGTCCAATGTCAGTGATAAAAATGCTCAACTAAGAATTCAAAAGAATAATAGTAAAACAACATCTTAAGTGACTCTATTATATGCCAGACACTATGAATTTCAACATTGTAAAACATAGCATAGTTCTTATTTTACAGATAAAAATCTAAACCCAGAAAGATGCAGTAATTTCTTTAAGGTCAAACTGTTCCTAAGTGGCAAAACAAAATTAAAGTTCAGGCCTATCTGCTTCTAGAACTGACCTCAAACTACCCTACTGTATGTACGTATGTGATAATTCTTTCATTCCCTTTTACTCTTAAATATATTTGAGACTACTTTATAAAACTATAAGCTATACAACTCAGTTGGAGATTATTGAGTTTCAAGGGAAATAAGGATGGAAAGGTCAAATTGTTAAGTAGATTATCTATTCAAATAAGATTGGGAAAAGCACTTGGGGAGGCACTTGAAGGTTCCTGAAGTTTCGACGCTAAAGTATTCAAGTATTCAGGAATGAGGCTCAGGAAGCAAGAGAAAGTTCATACTGGATTATGATGATCCTTTATAAAATGACCATAAACCACAGAGAGTGAGCTGCAAGAGTGTGTTATGCTGCCTCAGTTTCCCCCAGGTGGATCAGTATATTTCACTGATAATTCAGAATGCTCCATTGAGCTTTGAGGAGACCACAGTCAACCACAGAGTAGTCCAAATTCTTTTTAACCATCATCTTACAAAAGTCAGCCAAGTTCATGGATTCCCGGTGGTTGTTTCAAAATTTCCTTTGTCAGAATTCCTTACCGAGGAAGGTAATTTCTTACCGAGCAGGTAAGAGCTTTCACCACCAAAACCTATGCAGTTCTCCTGGATCTTCAAAATGGCTATTATCTAAAATTCTCCTGAAAAACATATCTGTTAAAACATAAAAATAAATGAACATTTTTCAGACTAGGGTTCTACCTGTCTCTCCAGACAAGAGATCAAGTTTCACCACATCAGCCCCGCATCATGTGCCTAGCCCTGGACAGAAAGCAAACAGTCACCATCAGAGAAGAATGGACAAAAAGCTAGATCCAAAATGACTAATGACAACTAGGACTCAAATGAGCCACCAGACTGCATCACTTGCCCCCAATAAATCTGAGACCAGACCAGCTTTCAGAAAGAGACAAAAGCAGAGAAAAACTGACTTGGGCACCACTGACAGTATAAGAAACTTGTTCTCTCCTCTATCTCTTGCCCCTTATGAAGGAGACAGTCAGACCATCAGACTTTCCATCACAGTGCTGCTCAGAATGGGGTATTTGGGCATTTTCTCTGAGTTTGAGTTTTTGACATTGTTTTCAAATGTTATGTTTTCATTTTGATAAAAATCTAAAAATAATCAACCTGAAAAATGATCAACAAGTGATCAACTGATAACTGATCAACTGACTGACCAGGTCCCATCACAGAATGTCTGTGTTCCCATGAAGGTTGTGTTTATGTCCACAGAGGCATCAAATAGAACTGCTGCAACTGTCTCAGGCAAATGAAAAATGAGCAAGATGGACTTCAGCACAAGCAATATGTCATGCTCAGCAGAGAAAAAAAGAACAGTCTCGCTGCCCCCTGTAGAAACACGGGTTTCTTCATGGTAATAACAGATATTATTTAGAATAGAGTGGTTTTATTGGCTTTGTGGATTTGTTTATATTTTATAAATTTGTAAAACTTTAGCTGATTGTGTTTGCATAGTGTTTTTTATGTTTATTTTTAATTAACTAATTTATATATATATATAAATATATATTTCACATCTTTGTATTCCCTGGGGCTCACCCATCACCTCCCCTCCCTGATCATTCTTACCCACCCACCTCCAGTTGTGTACTTTAGTTTGGTTGTTTCTTGTTTTGACTTTTCCTCCTGGCCTTTTGCTTGTTTTTCCTATATCCCATATATTAGTGAAACCATTTGGTTTCATTTTCTTTCTGACTTGTTTCTGCTAATATGATTTTTTCTAGGTTTCTCCATGTTACCACAAATTCGTCAAGTTTGTCATTTTTAATTGATGAGTAATATTCCATTGAGTATATATACCACATCTTTCTCAGTCATTCATCTATTTTGGGACATTTGGATTGTTTCCATGTCCTTGCAATTATAAATAGTGCTCTAATAAACATGAGTACAGGTGTCCCTTGTCCCTTTGTATAAGTATTAAGTGTTGGTTACATTTAAATGTACACATTTGTTTTGGTCTGAAGGAGATTGTACTTAGGTTAATATTGGTATATATTTAAATTAACTATAACAAAATAATTTCTCAACAATTTTCCTATAAAGGGAGGTCTATATAAACTTGAAAGTCATATAAATTTGATATGATGCAGTATTATTTTTTTAATGGGCCCCATATCGGTCTATGGATGTGGCTAATATATTTAATCAGTAGACTAGCTTCTCCACTTTTTTATGCTGTTGTCTTTGTTCATAATCCACTTCCCTGAATGATGCAGAAAGAGGCCACTAATTGAGTGGGGAAACGTTTCATCTGATGACATTAACTTTTCTAACAGAAAGTTCTGGAAGGTCCTCTAGGAAAATCCTCAGGACTAGCATTTGGTCAGAAGGACAGGGCAGCTCCCAGTACCAGATAGGTAAGAGTTAGTCCTACCCAGCAGCATGACAACTTTCATGCTAACCTCCCCAGCTTCTCCATCTGTTCCCACCCCCACCACTGCAGACTGGACTATCTCCTGAAGCTCGATTGCAGTGACTAAAGAGGACATATCCTGAAGTAAAACTCCCATGTACTCCAGCAGTGAGGTGGTAAGAGCTGGGAGGCTGGAGCCAGACTTATGAATCCACAAAACAATTGCTGGCTGCAGAAAAAGCAAATTATTTTAGACATAATTGACTGTGGACAATGAAACAGGAAGGTCATCACAATAAAACATCACATTATTTTTAACTCAAGTGAAAATAAACTAGGGAAGCAAGGATCCATTCGAAGAAATTGTTGAAATGCTAAGGTTTTACTGAAAGTCCTATCCATGACCCTGAAAACATGGCCAGCCTACCTGTGGGTGGTGCTGGGATATGGGCAGAGGCTAACACAGGGAGAGAGTGACAACAAGGTCTTCCCAGGTTGCTCTTGCTGATCCTGAAGTCAAGACCCACAGCCCAAGAAAATAATGTGAGCAGAGGAGATGGGCAAGCCTGAATACACAAACACCCTTGGTTTACATATTAAACACATGTGACTTTTACTTAACCCCACAAGGAGACATGCCTTCCACCATTTTTTCTAAAAGACACAAGTTTTTTGTGGTTTACATTTCATTTGTCTTCAATGTGACTAAAGACATAGGTAGAGAGAAATATTTCTCTAGAGCAAGAACAATAGTGCAAAGGAGATGCTGGAGATAATAGACACACAGCTTAAAGTCAGAATACAATGAGGGAAGGTGAAGTCTGCTGAACTGCAAAGCAGTTCTGAAAGCAGCAGGGCCCCAGCAAGCCTGCCAGAGCTACTGTGTGCTTGACTAGAGCAAATGTCTGCAACACTCAGTGTTAATTCCATGGGCTGCAAAGACAACAGATGGCAAGCGCTGGCCAACTTAACCAGTTTTCTGGTGGGGCTTTCTTCTGTGATGCATTTATCAATTAACAACATGTAGCAGGTAATAGAAGTAGATTCCCAGAGCAGAATACCATGATGTGACCAGCCACACATAATGAGGCCATTCCCATATCTTGGCCAACAGCCCATACTAACACAGCTTTGCTGAAGTGGGTATAACGAATTCTATTAAATGAAAAAACCAGCATAATGGCAGCTATTAATACCTCCTAATATTAATAAGTGGCATTAATCTTAGGTAATAAAATCTGTCCACTTAGGCACTTTGTTTCATTGCTCTTTTCTAGTTACTTTAAGTGTCCTTTTACCACACTGACCACTATCTGCTGGACACCCTCCAATTTGACATCCCTACTGAGATGGGACTGGAGGACCAATAATGGTTGTGACAACCCAGAAATGTAGTCCAAACTAGGACTGCAAGATTCTCCTTTTCTATCACTTAAAACTGCCCAAGAGGGGAATGGATACAGAAGACATCCCCCTTAATCTAACAGATGCTTACTCATCCTTTAGATCTCTGCTTAAGAGCCACTTCCATCAAGAAGTCTTCCTAGCTTGTCTCATCCACTTCAACAACAAGAACTGGATTAAGTGTTTTTCATAAAGACACTGGTTTGTTTTATAAGCAATGTTTACTAAATGGATTTCTTGATGGAAGAATAGATAGGTGGATGGGAAGATGGGTAAGTAGGTGGATAGGTGGGTGGATGGATATATGGATGGATGCCTTTTTAAAGGTTCTGTGTCATCACCTACAGATGCTTAAAAAAAAAGGAAAACAAACAGCTGGGACTACATCAAACTAAAAAGCTTCTGTGCAGCAAAAGAGACAATAACCAAAACAAAAAGAAACCCAGCTAAATGGGAAAAATTTTTTTCTCTCCATGCAAGTGATAAGCGTTTGATAACAAAGATACACAAAGAACTCTCTCTCTCTCACACACACACACACACATGCACACATACACACAAAATCAAAGCTAAAATCCCAGTCAGAAAGTGGAGAGAACTAAAAAGACACTTCTCCAAAGAAGCAATACAAAAGGCCAACAGGAATATGAAAAATGCTCACCATTACTTATAATCAGGGAAGTGCAAATCAAAGCCACAATGAGATCCTATCTTAAACCAGTAAGAATGGCCTATAGGAAAAAACAGGCAACAACAGGTTCTGGCGTGGATGTAGCGAGAAAGGAACACTTTTAAACAGCTGGTGGAAATGCAAACTGGTCTAGCCACTATGGAAAGCTGTATGGAGGACCCTCAAACTACTGAAAGTGGAACTACCATTTGATCCAGCAATCCCACTTCTGGGAATCTACCCAAAGGATACAAAAACACTAATTCAAAGGGACACCTGCACTCGGATGTTTATTGCAGCACTATTTACAATAACCAGCATATCAAAACAACCCAAATGCCCCAAAACAGATGAATGGATCAGAAAGTTGTGGTATATGTACACAATGGAATATTATTCATCAATCAAAAAAGACAATATTGATGTATTTGAGATAAAAATGGATGAATCTAGAAGGAATTATGTTAGCAGAAATAAGCCAGAAAGGTAAAAAGATGAAGATCTCACCTATATGCAGGATATAGGGAAAACAAACAAACAAAAAGATGATGAAAGTTTAAAACTGTCAGCAGAACTGAAACATAGAGCAAGGGGGGTGGGTAATATCAGGGGAGGGATGGGCACAAGAGATTAAGGTGACAGTTCATGGTGACAAGGTGATGGGAGAACCTCAGGATAGACAACGATGTAAAATATGTGTGTATATACATACATATATATGCAATCAATTTTTTTAAATAAAATTAATTTTAAAAACTATTCTGTTCAGAGAAGGAATGCTCTCCAGTGTTCTAATGGAGATGTCTCCACAAGAGGGCACTTGTGTTCCTTAATTTATGGTTTCTATAAAACTTTTCAATTTTTAGCTTAGAATAATTATATATGTTGCATAGTCAGTGTGACTTGTATATCATAATGTCCATGTTTCATATTACATCATATTTCACACAGTTACAAATGTTCCTCCCTTGGGATGTCAAGGCACAAGGCATTTTGTTTTGACATGAAATGGGCTGGTTGGTGGCTTGTCCCACTGCTGCAGAGGACAGGAAACAATGTCATCCATTTATAGTGCAGGAAACAAAGGTGTTGTTCCTCCACCATTCCATACCTGATGACAAAGCCTCAGCAGGAAAAAAATGAAATGTTGGCTTGAAATTGCCATTAACCTTTGGAACCATGAATTTGTCCTAATAACTTTTTACACTGTCAGAGCTTTATGCTGTACCAAGCAATTTCACATCACAGTAACAGTTTTCCCCTCCTAAAAACCAAGCCAAGCACTTTGAGATTTATTATGCCCTTTTAGCCTCCATACCAACCCTGTAAGTTAGGTCTTAATGCCTCCCATTTTACAGATAATAAAATAAAGGTTGAGTGCAATGTGATTTGCCAGAATCACATTGTGGCATAGTTCTAGTTGGGATCTGGGTTTGTCTTTGCCCTGCAGTAATTTGCCTTTCATTATTCCCTGTGAAATACATTGTTTCAATGTCTAGAAAAAGGTACTAGGCTATAAGGGCAAGGGAGCATCTACATATACCTGCTTATGTGCCTGTTAAGCATCTATAGTCACCTTCAATGTGCACCCACACCTTAGAGGAGTTGTGAGTAATAATTACTATTTTCAAATACCCACATCTTGCCAAGTACTTTCTCACACTTTATTTTATCTCTACTTCTATGAGAAAGATATTATCCCTACTTAACAGATGAGAAAATTATAATTAGGGAGATTAAATGAACTCATGTCACTGAAGACCCAAATGTCAGGATTAAGATTCAAATTCAGCTCCATCTGCTTTCAAAACTCCCTGGTTGCCCTCAGCAGGGAGGGACCAGCGTTGGGGCAGGGTAGGGCCCTAAGCCCACCCACCAGCAGGCAGTCACATGGCTGCCTGCACTCCTGAGGTCCTGGGCCGTCCTGGCCCCTTTGTCAGTGGGAAGCCAAGGCAGCAAAGAACTTTGGGTAGGCCCTCTGCACTGGAGAGCCTGGGAGGGGGGCACAGGTAGGGTTTTAGCCCCATTCACCAGCAATGGTTGCACAGGACAGCCATCTGCAGCCTGAATAGGCCGAGGTATGGTTTGGCCAAGCCCTTACCTCAAGGGGGCTTAGGACTGCGCCCGACCAGACACCCATTCAGGGAGGTACCCGTGTGCAGGTGGGCGGGTGGGGGGAGGGAGGTGTCCCTTCCATTTCACTCTCATTCCAGCTAATCTTCAGGAAGAAGAACATAAATAATCCACACCCCATCATAGAATGAGTGAGGGACCGAATAAAAATCCAGCCCACAATCCTGAACTGGACACAGGAGTAGGAATATCAAGAGAACCAGTGCATGCAAGACTAGGAAAATAGCTATGGAAACATGATCCCACAAATCCACACCTATGTGCTCACTGGGTCTGGAAAAGCCAAGATCTCATTTCTGAAATGCCATCTGGGAGAGCAAGGCACCCCTCCCCACACCATGGCCAAAAAGTGGGAGCATCAGCCCCACAGCAAAGCTGCAAACTGAGGTAGAGGAGATGATCTGCAATGGCCATTCACAGATGACTGCATCCAAAGAGAAAGTTCTTCACCAACACTGACTGAGGGTGAGGCCTCCTAAACCAGACACCAGAACCATAAGGTAAAGCAGCAGAACAGCACAGAGAAGGGATTGGAGAAGACAACCTGCAATGAGAAAACATGGACAGACCACAAATAAACATAGACTGACTGCCCAACGCAAGGTTAACACTGAAAACCTACCAACATGGTTCACCTGGTCCCAAGAACACAGTTCCTCACCCAGTGAAAGGACACACTGCCACAGAAAAGAGACTAATGGACTTAACACAGACTAGCAAACAAAGAGAGGGGTTTGAGTGAATGAAGGGGGCACTAGTGGGAGGAGGAGGTATCCCAAAAACCATTTACTGAGGTTGTGATTTAAAGAATAAAAATAAATTAATTTTTTTTTAAAATTCCCTGGCACCACACAAGGTGCCACTGAGTGGAGGTAACTTGGGAATTCTGAGCAAGAATTTCCAAATTCCAGAGAAAAAAAAAATTATCATTGTTTTATCAAACTTCTTTGAGATATCATGGACATACAAAAAGCTGTCCATATTTCACATATACAACCCTATAGACTTGGGGATAAGAATATACTCATAAAAGTATGGCTACAATTTATGCCACAGCTGCCCTATTTAAAGACTCCATGTGTATATGGGCTGTTTCTGAGTTCTCCTTCTGGTCTACTTGCCTATTTGTCTCCCAAATATACAGGGTTTTTATAAAAATCTAGATGATGGTAAAGAAGCCATCTCCACAAAACTACTTCAAAATTATTTTGGGGGTTTTGAAGTGCTATCAGATCATGACACTTTTCTTCTATTTCTCATTTACTGATAATTTTAGTCATGAATAAGAATACTGTGTTAATAATATATTTTAGAGTATATTTAATATAATTATCTATAAATAAACTTAAAGAAATTTTCTTTCTCAGAAAATCCCAAGACTTTTGATGTGCACTCTACCAACATATCCTCTACTATTGAACTGTCTGTGAATTCCATAGATAAGCCCTTCTTGGGTCTATTATTTTTCTTAATACAACTGGTTTACCCAGGATTTTCATATCTGTGTTAAGGCAAGATAATGCTATAATCTATCTCTTGTGTTATCGTTATTCACTTTTTGTTAAATAGCTCACAAGTGGTAGCTTTCTATCTTTTTGTATTATCCGAATTAGTATAAGAGGGATTATCTGATTTGGAAGATTTCCTACAAGTTTCCTCTAAAAAGCATTATGCCTGGTAGCTTTTGAATAAGATCGTGAATTAAATCTAGTCCATTTAAAAAAAATGATCATTTTTAGTATAATAGAATTTTTAAGTAATTATTAATTTCAACAAGGCTTTCAAATGCATTGCATAGAGGAGCAGCCTGGTCACACTGCCATTATGACCTGCACATTTCCACGTAGGCCAGGCTTCCTCAGTCTAACCTGTCTGTGCCTTAACAGAACACTAGTCATTCTTCCAAGAATATAGGAAGATAGGCAGTCTTGTCGGGGGAAGTTACAAGACTGTTGACCATCCATGTCTCACTCTCACAGAATGCCCCTGTTTTTCAGGAGGTTGCCATGAACCAGCAAAGTTTTGCTAAATAAAAGAAACTTGGGCCTTCTGTCTCCAAGTGCCGCAGGCTTCCCTCTGCTCCACATTACCTCCTGGTCATGACAGCAAGGACCAAGCCCCATCTGAAATAGCCCCACACTAAAGTGCTCCCAAATCCACATTCCTCCCCAGGCTAAGGGTCCCTGGATAGCAGGCATGCAGGCATCTCACTGCTGTGTCTCTCTTCGGGCTGGGCACAGCATCATGTTCCATACCAGGCACATATCAGGTGCCCAGAATGCTTGTGTGATGGAAACAGATTGGCTTTTGATTTGAGGCACCTCAGCCACAGAGCAGTGCTGATTCTGGATTCATGGCTCCCACAATGACTCATTCAACAGGCACCCTGTAATGGGGAATTATGGAAATGCTCTGCCCGGAGCTGTCTTAATTAAAGACAACCTGATCTTGACTTCAATCTCCACTGGACTCTCTTCCCCATTCTCCCCTCTCTTTGACACCTCCAAATAGAATATAGCTCCTTTTTCCCAATAAGGCTGCTGACAGGTCCAGTTTGGAAACAGGTGAGCTAGTTGCGGGTGGCAGTCCTTCAGCCATCATGAGGCTCCCATTGGTGAATAACAGAGATCTCACTGCACCTTTGCCACCCCTGCTTTCAGGCAAGACTGCAGTTGAGGTTGGAAATAAGCAACCCGCAATCAAGTGGGATGCTCTTCCCAGCACACTCTCCCTACCCCTATG
The DNA here is from genome assembly GCA_004024945.1 of Uropsilus gracilis. Taxonomy (NCBI): domain Eukaryota; kingdom Metazoa; phylum Chordata; class Mammalia; order Eulipotyphla; family Talpidae; genus Uropsilus; species Uropsilus gracilis. Next base: position 90,287 of record PVHY01003697.1, on the reverse strand, counting down.
CCAAAGCTACTTTTTCCAGAACCCTGGATGTCCAGGGAACAGAAATGGATACCCTCTTGTCACTACCTCTTGGTGAACATCGCCAATATGAGGGCAGACTTGACCGTAGTTCACAAGGAGCTCAAGATGCATACAGTCATTCTCTCTCCGTGTGAAACGACAAGTATTATGCTCAGGGGCCACAGAAGAGGACTGGGCTCCAAGGAAGGCCTGGCTTCTAAGTCAAGATTCTAAACCCAATCCTAGAGCCAGATGTATGCAAACTGACAGCTTCCTGCCAGCCTGATGCCCACAGATGGCCCCGGATTCTCCCTCCTCAGGCTCTGTCTGCTTCTTGTCTCTTCATTCAGTTAACATTTGCTAAAGTGTGTGAGGTCTTGACATTCTGATTCTATGTCCTTCCTGTCTCAACCCCTCTCCAAACACACACACACACACACACACACAAACACACCATGCATTATAATTTTAAAATTATGTATTAAATTAATGAAAGATTCTCAGAGAAGCTTTTTCACCAGGAGTGACTCATCTTTAAGCTGGTGAGTTTGAGTTTCTCTGGTCCCCAACTTCTTCAGGGAGTAATTAATTAAGTGTAAACAAATATATAAATCATTTGACCGTTCACTATTTAGAAACTCCAGGATGAGTGTCTCGTAATAAAATGATCAGTCCTTAAATTGTAAGTGGGCAAAACCTCCTCAAAGAGGCCCTTGGACAGAACTACTTGAAAGAACAGAACCGGGACACTCAACCTGGCAGGATGATATGGTAAAGCTGTGTGCCCACCATCCCTGATCATTCTCCAGCCTTCACTGGTTCACCAAGGGTATCAGAAATCTTAATCCCTCTCCTCCCAAAAAATCTTCATCCCCGAAAACAAAGCCCTCTCACCTCAGGCCCTGACTCTCCTGCCTAACCCTTCCAATGACCTCTTTTACACAGCTCAGTAACTCATAGTGTGCTTCCTGATCAGCAGCATCAATGTCATTTTGCAACATATAAGAAATGCAGACTGCAAGGCTCCAACTCAGTCCTAATGAATCAAAAACCCTAAAGGCAGAACCCAGCAACCTTTTTTTTAACAAGCCCTCCAGGCAATACTAATGCAGAAAGCTTGAGAACAGCTGCCTGCAATGCAGGTACACCCTTACCAAGCTGGCGAGGCCCTCCACAGGAACACTGCTAGCCCACAGAGCCTTTGCGTGAGCTAGAGATAGAACTTCCTCAGAGAGGATGGAGCAGCTGCAAGTACACACTTGCCAGGTGGAGCCAGAGCTCTGTTTCCATCCCTTCCCTCCCAACCCTTCACTGGGGCAGGTGAATCAAGTCTTAGAAGGCAGCCTTGCCCCAGGACCATACCATCAGCCTTCTATCCCACCACTTGCCTCCTCACCACTGAGCCCCAGTCACCCCAAATATTTTCTAATTCCCTGGATGCATCATGGTACTCTATATCATGGCACTTTCTTTGTGCCTGTCCAAGGTGTTCTCTTTACTGGGAGTACTTTCCTTCACTTTTCTACCAATAATTTGTCTACAGTTTTTAAGACCTAGCTTGGTCATCTCCTCTTCCAAGCAAATACTTCTTATTTTTGCTGACTGCAGAGCATCAGCTTCTGGCCCTCTGGTCTCCCTATGGCATTGTATTCGACTCCCACATTGCCCTTGTCTTGCTGCATTTTAATTGTTGGTTCCCTGCCTCCCTCCTCCTCAAGGGCAGTATCTGTGTCTGATTCATCTTTATATCACAGTATCAGTGCAGTAACGTGATATATTCATGCAATGACAAAATACAAAGCATCCGGTCTCTCAGCCCTAGAGACAGAGTGAAGTTCATGTCAGACAGCTGGACCTCATGGAGCTAATTCATAATTAAGCAAGTAGTTGAAAAGGAGGAAAAGAGGGAAAGAAGACTCAAGGTCCCTGCCAATATTATGGGAGACAATTGCTTTTCTGTGTGATTTAGAATAATTTAGAAGCTGCCTTGAAAGCAAGATGGCTTCCCACAGCTCTGGAAGGATGAATTTTTGTTCTCTCCAGATTCATTTGTGAAATCAGAAAGACCAAGACTAACCCCAAACCCCAAGCCCCAGGATTTGTCATGCAAAAGCCTCTTCTCCCACAGGACTCAGTTCAGGCCATCAATGGCCTTGCAGTCCAAGGCCTCCCCCTCACAGCTACAGCAGCAGTGTGAACAGGCCCAGGCCCAGGTTACCAGTTCTGCTACCTCTCTACCTTGTAATTAAGGCTCTAATCACAGTGTCAAGACTCAGATCAAGCAGGCATGCCCCTCCTCAGTTAGCAGCTTATCTAATTATAAGCCATGAAATGCAAGTTTCTGTTCACTGCAGTAATGCAATCACGGGGTTCATCATGGAAGCTTTCTGGACTAATCTCTACATCCAGTGTGCAGTGCAGAAATAAAATAGGGGTTTAAGTTTAGATCCAGAAAACATGCATTTTCTCTAAGTAAATGAGAGGGTTTACAGGTAGAAGAGTAATGGGACTGAAGAGACTGTTGCTGCCCTGGAAGAGGAGATGCTCCAGGGCAAGGCAGGGGGGTGGAACATCATTCCAGATAGACAGGGAGACACTTTAGGTATAAAGTGGGTGTGGGGGAGAGAGCAAGAGGAAACCTACAGAAACTGCAGGAGCAGCTAGCATATTATGCGACAGAAGGCATTCCTAGCCTGCACCAGATGCATGTGCGCACACATACACACACACACACACACAAACACAATGAGTTCAGCTCCACCTCTCTATTGATAGAGCTAAACTATAAGAGCCTTCCCTTTGGAAAGGTCAACCAAGCTAAATCAAAGACCCTCCAAAGTCCCAACTTTTTCAATTTCTCAATATAATGACCAATTGTGACCCTTGTCTCCCTAGTGCCAAAGAATCGCTTCTGGGGCAAGAAAGCAGATATTGTGGCCAAAAGAAAATAGAGAAAAGGAGCTAAATCGTGGTGTTCATTCAATGTGCTGAGAAAAACCAATTGTCTCATCCTTACTAAAATTCAGAGTGGACTCACACAGACATGAACAGATTCTCAATCACACCTAGCAATATAAAGAGACACTCCAACAGGCACACACACACACACACACACACGCGCGCGCGCGCGCGCGTGTGCACAGAGACATCCTCACACATAGATTCAGGTACAAACACAAAACATAAAATCATACACACAAACTCATCACACAACAAACAGGGACTGTGACAACTGCACATAAATACAATTCACTCTCTTAAGAGTTTTGAGATATTCAGAAAATGAATGCAAAAACAATTTAGGGTTAATCAGCTGGAATGTTCTTGAGAAAAAATAATGCATTGTTTTGCTGAAACATGCTATCCATACTTCTGAACCCTCTGCTGGCTTTGAACATCAAGTCTTTGCATGGCATGTGTTACTTATCCAAGGAAGTTCACAAATGTTGTCTCTTTAACACCACACAGGGGGTTCGTTCATATGGCTTTTGTAATTTCCAAGTGCATTATGTTGCATACTGTCGGTTACACTCTGTACCATTCACCCCCTTGAAGTACTTCCTGCATCCCAGGAGCTAGAAACCAAAAGTTTACATTTCCCAATTCCCATCCCAGCAGAATTTGTTTTTGTTTTTTTCTTTTAAATTTATATATATATATATATATATCATTATATTTCCCAGGGTTCTCCCTCCACCAAATCATCCATGAGCCATCATCTTGATCTTATGTATTCATCCCTTCCCTGATTTCTTCCTCCTCCTACCTCCCTTCCTACCTGTATGCTTTAGTTCTATTGTCTGCTTGTTAGTTTCAACTTTTTCTTGACCTTTTGTTTCTTTTCCCTACATTTCACCTATAAGTGAGATCACCCACCCTTTGTCTTTTTCCTTCTGGCTTATTCCCTCTAGCATAATTCCTTCTAGGTTCATATCGCAAATGCATCAAATTTGTCTTTTTTGATTGCTGAATAATATTCCATTGTGTAACTATACCATAAGTTTTTCATCCATTCGTCAGTTTTAGGACAGCTGGGTTGTTTCCAAATTCTGGCTATTGTAAATAGTACTGCTATAAACTCTTTTGATCCCACTGGTAAGGGACTTTCCGGTGAGAAATGGAAGGTGGAAAAGAAAGAAGTCACTATTGTTCTTCGAACACTGAACACTCTGGCAGGTGCAGGCAGGAGTGGCTGCCCTAAGCCCCCTTCTGCACCATCCACATCAGTACTTTCTGCAGTTGAGATTAGTGCTGGTGGGGTTAGTTGGTTCAACAGTAAATGTTATAAATGCCTGTTTTTCTGAGACTATCAGCGACATTTGGTATTCCAGTCGTTGAAATGTTTTTTCCTTTGTTGAGGTAACATTGGTTTGCAATACTGTATATGATTGAGGGGAATAGGTTCATACCTACTTGGATGTATGTTAGCACACCACCTCTACCACCCAAACACCCAAAATCCTCCCCCTAGGCCGCTGGGCCTCCTTCCACCTTTTTTCTCCCTGTCTCTGTGTCTTTGTGTCCAAACTTTCCCTTTAAATAAGAACAGCAGACACTAGTTTAGGGTTTGAAAATGACCTAACTTTCATTTGATTACTGTTCCAAAGACCCCACTCCAGAGTAAAGTCACCAAGGTACTAGAGGTTGGATCTCAACATAAGATTTCGGGATGCCACAATTCAACCAATAACACATCTACTTCTGGGTGGAAATGCCCAGCCCTGACTTCCAATATGAGTGTATTTGGAAATGGACCTGTGAGGTGGTGACAAAAGCAGAATGAAGTCATGAGGTTAGGGCTTTAATCCAATAGGGCTGGTGCCCTACTATGAACAGGAAAAGATACTAAAGGGCTTTCTCTCTCCCCCACCCTTCTCCTTACCCTTCCCTTTGCCAGATGAGAACACAGTAAGAAGGTGACAGTCTGCAAGCTAGCAGAAAGTCCTTACCAGAACCCAACCATGCTGGCACCTTGATTTTAGACTTCCCAGCCTCCAGAACTACAATAAAGCTATTTTTCGTTTGCTTAAGTCACCCAGTATGGTATTTCTTATGGTAGGCTAAACTGAGATAAGTCCTTAGGGCCGCACAGGAACTGAGCCAGGGACCCAAGGACCTCTCTCTCCTCTCTCTCTCTCTCTCTCTTTCTATCTCTTTCTCTCTCCACTCTCTCCATCTCTGCTCTTTTTCCTCAAGTTGTGAGATAAAGCATGACCACCTAAAGACTCTCTCCCTTCCAAAGCCATAGTTTAAGAGAAGAAAGATGCCCTTTAGGCTCCAACTTGGAAAATTCCAGGGAAGGGCTCTTGCTCACCCAGCCAACCCCTTATCCAGAACCCTCCTAAAGCTGGTGACATGAGGGGCTGTGACTGAGTCTGCCTGACCAAATAGGCCAGATTTGTATTCAAAAGACAAAGCAGCAAGCTGTAAAGGGAAGCAGGCTTGACACCTCTATTCTATCATTTATTTGCTGAAATGTCAGTGTCACTAACTTTGTGACATCAAGCAAGTCATTCTGCCTCTCTAAACTGTGCTCCTCATGTGTCCAGTGCAGAGAGAGTGGTTGTCATGAGGAGGAAAAGTGGCCATGCATGTGACATGCATAACCAGCGCAGGACTGGCACAGAGTAAATGTCCAATAAAAGCTTTCACTACTTTTATAATATGTATATTTTTATAAGAAAATGTAATTTTGCATCTCATACTTCTGAGTCAGCTTTCAAAACAGAGGAAAAGTAAAATCCCATGAGAGCAATTATATTTGCTCCAGGTTCAAAAATTCATGAAGTTTTCAGAAATTCAACCCTGGCAACTGTCCCAAGGTCCCATAAAGAGAAATGATAGAACTGGGGCAAAGAACCCTGAACCCTAAGTATATACTTAGCTGCCACTCCACTGCCATTGTCTCAGTAAACACCCTCACCTAGGTCCTACCCATCCCCATCTAAGGCTGTCACCTCTTTCCTTTCCTTCCAGATACCCCGCCTATGTGTTCAAGCCCACGGTTGCTCAGCAAGTATCACTGTGATAGAACTGTAACCCAATGAGGTATCTGGAAAGCAAGTGGGATATCTGGAAGTAATGAAGTTCCTACTGCTTGTTCATTTGGCACACAGTGGGGTAACACAGATTCCCCTCATCTTGCTTTTTTAAGAATCAATAAAAAGTTAGTGATGCATTTAGTGGAGATCAAATAAATGAAATTAAGTTACTTCTTTAACCTTTTATGGAACTTATACTCGGTCATACACCTCAAGTCATTCCAGGTCAATCTAACACAAGTAGGGAGAGTGTGTGCAAACTTTAAAAGCTGGGTCTTTGTGTGTAGAAGAAAAGAGAAGCATTAGATTGGCGTGGGGGAGTGAGAGTCACAAAGAGAGAATGGCATCTCTTTGGCTGAGTTTGGAAGGATGGCTTACTGAGGGCATTGCAGGCAGGAAGAACCAGTGTGAGTATGAAGAGGAAGTAACAAGCATGGTCTCTGTCTGGGACTGGGAGGACCAAGTGGGAACATCGTCTGGCGACATCAGAGCTGGCTGGGGTAAGGATGACGATGGCATAAGGTGGCGATGGCATAGCACTGACTGCAGGCCATGGCACAGGGAGCAAGGCTGCAGGTGAGGGTATTTCAGAGACAGAAATCATGGAATTTGGGGACCAAATCTATCTTCTCTGATCACAATATGGGACCACCGGAAGAAGACAAGCCTGAACTCACATCCCACCACTGCCAGAAATGTGATATGATATTTTATGCACTTGTTTTTTAACCCCTTGATAAACTTCTGCTTGTTATTCCAAGGGTTGAAGACAATAATAGTGCTCCCTTCAGATTTTGCAAGTTCAATACCTACAGGTGCCAGGGCAGGAAAATAAATGACTTCTCCTGGGTATAAAATAACAAGGGATTGCATTCAACTTCTAATGCTAAAAGCAGTCAAAGTCAAAATATGTTGTAGGTGAAGCAAAACACCTTTGGCCAATATTTATCCAATTAGTGAATTCTTGACTGTCTCACAAGATTATGAGAATTAAGTGAGATCATGTATATAAAGGGCTTCATATAAAAGTTAGACAAAAAGAGTACATATACTATGATTCATTTATATGAAGTCCAAGAACAGTCAAAATAATTTACGTTAAAAGGAAAGAGTAGTTCCTGCTTGTGGGAATCGGGAAGGTAGAGAGGGCATTGACTGTGGATAGCATAAAGGAAACATATCATGCATTGAAAATTTTCTATATCTAGTATTATACTTGGGTACATGTATAACTTCTCTTTGCTGTATACCTAAGTTTTGCAAAGTTTATTGCATAAAAATGTACACCAATTTAAAAAAGAAATTTTAAGAGTTTCTTCACAGAGCAATGTGTACTTAATAAATGGTTGTGGGTGTTATTATCACTACTACTTTTGTTATTACCATTATTATTATGAATAGAATTGTTAATTTATGAATAGAATTGTTAATTTATGAATAGAATTGTTAATTTATATAGTCCATGAATAAAAATCCATGCAACAAAACCATGAGCAACAAGCATTCACTAAAAACCCAATGTGTGCTGTGTGCTTATATCACATCATATATTTCATATCATATGTTTCGTATATTTCACATCATATATATATATATGGCCATACATGGATGTATGTAGGTAATAATCCTTCCTACATGCTGTTGCTGTAGGTGAGTTTCTTCCCATGGAGAGAGGTCAGTAGCCCCTCCCGTTGTGTCTGGTCTGGCTTCAGACATTCTTATAATAAAGTGCAGTGGACTTGATAGCTGGTAACTTCATCGTAAAGTCAGACCCAACCAGATCATAAAAAGCAAATGACTACCACCTGCTTCTCTCTTGAACCACATGCCTTGAGAGCCCTTCCCACGAACATGTAGAAGTCTGGTTACCCTCGTGTGCCATGCTGGAGGTGTCATATGAAGAGATCACGTAGAGACAAATGTCCCCAGAGGTCCTGATCATTCCAACCCCTCACTATTCAAGCCTTATCAGTCTGAACTCCTGACACGGGCATCTAGAAGTTTTTTGGTGGTCCCAAAACTCTGATTAAAACCCCATGAGAGGCCCTGAGCCCAAACCACTCAGTCAGGTTGCTCCTAATTCCCAACCTCAGAAACCATGAGAGATAATACAGGACCATTACAGCTTTAGCTGTAAGTTTTGAGATGATTTATTAGCAGTAACAGATAAATAATATAAAGATTTGAGTATCTAGAAAGGAGGTAATGATGTCATAAAAAAAACAGCTAGAAATGGAGCAGTAACTTTGAGAAGTTAAAGGGCTCTGAGAGAACCAGGAAAGCTGATGTGATGATCTTTGAGTAGACCCTCCTGGGGCCTCAAAGGAGAGTAAGGAAGAGAATATAGAAGGATGGAGAAAAATATCTTTGTTATCAAGTATCGTGATCTGTTTGGCCTGTTCACAGGCTAGAGAATGTAAACAACAGATGTGTACTTCTATATAAGGAATCAGGAGACCAAGAAGACCAACAAGAAGGGAAGCTGCCCATCATAGATGGGAAACTTTCCATTCAGTACTAAGCCTTTTGAGATCCTGGCTTTGTTGTTGCAAAGGAGGCCTTTCCATTCACAGAGTTCTCTTGCACCCACTTGTCACTGTGGGAGCCCAGCAGACAGGGATACCATGCCCAAATCACAGACCTGAGTGGCCACTGGGAAATGGACCTATGTGGGTCCTGGGCACTTTTTGCTTCCAAAACAGCTCAAAGCTTTGACTATAGAAGGAATCCAAACAGCATCAAGGCTGGGCCAGAAACAAACATCAAGAAATAACATGGAGCAAGAATGCAGACCAACTGCTCTGATGGGAACTCTCAATAAATAACAACAGACTTTGGCTGCCTTAGAACAATCTTTCACATTTATTAAATTCTGAGCCTCAGGCGGCTGAAGCTGAATGAATAGCATGGCCCAGATTACAGCCCTCCCCACCATGTGGCCTCAGGCCTTTCTGGGTCTCTAGCCTCATCCATGTCACCAGGGGTCGGCAGACTGGCCTCTAAGGCTCTTGTGGCTCACCAGTTCACATCATGGAACTGGTGAGGGATTCGCTGATGTTGGCATAATGGTAACAGGTCATTCCCATCTCCACTCTCAATCTAAAAGATCAATGCCAAACAGGAAATTGCAGGCAGTAATTTATTCTTTCCATTTTCCCACCACGGGACTTGCTTTATATACATTACCGCATGGACTAGAATAAAACATTAGGCAAAGAAAGTTTCTGCCAGTTTCCTTGGACCCTGAGATATATACCCCTTTCTGCCAGACACTGCAGAGAGGGAACCTCCCTGCCACTGAAGCTGGAGTCAAAAGTGACTAACAAGAGCCATGCAGAAAACCAGTTTAAAAAAAAAAAAAAACAAGTCCATAAAATAAAAATGGGATGACATAAAATAAAACATAGCAATATAAAAATATAAAATAACAAAGCTAGTTTAATGTCAAATGGCCCTCTGCCCAACACCGTGGCATGTCTATCTGTAAGAGGAGAGAGATAAATTGGAGCATCACTTGGTCTGGTTGACTGGACCTTCAGGTCAAGGGGCAATGGGGGTCCCCCTGGAAAAGGCAAGATGAAGGAGGGATGCATTGAACACAGTCAGTGGCTGGCTCTTGCCCTGCCAGGCTTGGCTCTGGAGGGTCTAGTAAATGCAGAACTGACCCTGTATTTCATAGCAGCCATTACCAATTCACTGGGAGATAGCAAGCCAGAAATAACGAGAAATCCAACAACACGATAATGAATACTCAGTAATTTGAAGGTTAAATCTCAGTCTCCCAAAGCAGGAATAGCCAACAGTTGTGAGCAAGTGGAGCCACTATGGAACAAGGACATGACCAGTGGGGAGACAGGCAATTGGAGGAGGGTGCAGGAAGCAGAAAGATACAACATAACATGCAAAATCAGGAGGTTGCAGGTCAATGTCCCCCTGTGGTGCTGGGTTGGCATTAAGCACACACCCTCCATTTGTATGTGGATGATTTAAAAAATATTATTAGGTTAACTGTTGAGTAAGCAAAATACAATAGGCTCACTTCTTGATGAATCTGTTTGTTGTTTTTACAAACTTCTAAATAAAATGTGTTCCTAGGTAACTTTAAGGAAAACTAAATTATGAGGCACAGATGAGGTAATAGTAGGTGCTCATCGAAGACAGATAGGGAAGCATACCCTTCTTCCTCTTATCAAAGGAAAAAGAAAGCCTCTTTGCACTCACAAGTGTGAGCCTCTTCTTACCCACTAAATCCCCTTCTCACTTAGAGAAAGAACAAAAATGAGATTTCACATGACCTAACTATTCATCCAGTGCTCTCTCTGCTAGGCTGTGAAGGAGTAGAAGGTAAACCATGGACCTGAAAATAAACAGTACTCTCCATCAAGTGAAAGTGGGACAAAAAATAGCAACAACCCATCTCCCATCTTAGATCCATATTCCTCCCCATTCCTCCCACTATGGGGTATCACACACACACACACACACCTGTGCACACACACATAGACACATATGTGCACACACAAGTCTACCCACTGTTGGTATCAGCACCCAAGAGTGATTGGATCGTGGGGTAAAAATACAAGAACAAAGTTAGTGGATTGATCCCGTTTCCAGGAACACAGAAGAATGAGCAGAGGGCACAGATAAATGAGGCCAGGATTTGCCCTTTTATCAGGGTCACAGATGACAGGATACCTTGTCCTATCCCAGGGACCCAAACTACCCACCCAGCAGACTAGTTCCTTACTGCCCATGGAGCCTTGCTTATCATCAACCTGCCTCTGCTTTAACTCCATCCCTCACCACCTAGGGAAATAGGCAGCAGATTATGAAGACTGTGGGGAGCCACTATCATTTCTTTAGGTCCTATAAACACATTCCAAGGTCTCCAGGCTCTCCCAGCCACAGTCAACCCCTTTGACCTACTAGGGCCCCTAGTAGGAAGTTTAGGCCAGCAATACCAACCCAAACTGCTTTTCCGGTGGGGGCTTTGGCTCTGCCTGGGGAGAGGCTGTCATGGGTCTTAGCACTGACCTTGGCAGCCTAGATTCAGGTTTGAAATGTGGCCCTCAACCAGAGAGGCAATATGAGGTACCCTGACCTGTCTTGCTGGCTCCAACCCTCAATAGATCTCTTTCTCTCATCTGGCTCAGCCAGTCTTCTCTTGCTGGGCACAAGGAGACAGGAGAAAGGCACTGGTCAGCTGTGTTCTGGGTGGTTGCTGTTTTTTTCCAGTCAATGCCATTACTGCTGACTTTTGTTGCTCGCTCCATTACTTAGAAACCATTTTAGCCTCCACTTGCTCTCTGTGCCTTTGAAAAGTGAAAACAAACAAACAAAAAACCCACTTATGCTTCTAACTGAACAGTAATTATCTTGGCATTTCGAGACCAAACTGGTCACTCACCATAACACATCAACAAGGCCCTCCACCCTAAGTCATTAGTTCTCTCCTCTTTCCAACTTGGAAAAAAATACATATGAATCAATTTGAGAAAGTCATTTATGCTCCACTTTACAGGCTGCATGCCAAATAGTCTGTCAAGGCCTTTTTAAAAGCCACTGTTCTCCCTCATATTAAGCTCAGAAAGTTGCTTTGTCTTTTCATCAGTCATTGATCTTTGCATCTCATTAGGGTTGTGTTATTCCCCTAAGGAATTAATAACTAATTAGCCAAACTCTGTGAGCTTGTACTTGGCTGCTGGACTTGCCTGGACAGCCAGTCTGGCTGCTGCCTCCGTTCCACACACCAAAAGATTGGGTTGCCCCAGTGATGGACTGGAACATAGCCTTAGGGTTCCCAGATTTCCTCTACATTGTCAAGGAGGAGTGGAGACTGACTTGACATGAAGTCTTGAGGATTGGGTATAGACCTCTGGAGATAATGAGGGGAAGGAGGCTGCAAAGAATGTGAAAGGATCTGGTTTGGATCCAGACAGACCTTAGTTTGAATCCAAACCTAACCAACCACTTTCTGGCTGAGTGGGCTTTGGCAAGGATCTTTGGCAAGGCTCTTGGTGGGGGGAGGTATTGGGTGGTATCAAGGATGTCACAACTGATGAGCATCCAGCTGCAGGTCATATTGGGTCTCAGAGTTGGGAATGGGTTAAGGAAAGATGACAAAGAAATCTTAGAAATTGCAAACCAAGTAAAGGCTATAGCTTAACTAGAGAACAGATCTCTGAAGAGGAGAGCCAGGATTACGGATCTCAATGTCCAGACTGGCACCACTGAACATCCAGGTTCAGTCCAACTGCACTGGAGTCCACATGGGTTCAGAGGAGGAGTCTAACTGGGTCACTGTGCTATATGCAAAGCACTTTCAGCACAGTGGCTGAGGTCACGAACCAAGAGTCCAGCTCCCCAGATCTGAGTCCCTACTCTGCTTTACTAGTTGTATAAGCTTAAGTAAGTGACTTAACTGTTTGTGCCTTAGTTTTCTTAACTGTCAAATGGGGTTAATCACCATCAAATTGGCTCAGGGAGACAGGAAGAAGACACTGGATGGTTGTGTTCTGGGTGGTGGTTGTTGTATTCCATCAATGCCATTATTACTGACTGACTTTTGTTGCTTACTCCATTACTGAGAAACCATTTCAGCCTCCACTTGTTCTCTGTGCCTCAGAAAAGTGAAAACAAACAAACAAAAGACCCATGTATTCTTCTAACTGAACAGTAACTACAATAACTTCATGTAGTTATTGTTAAGATTGATGAGTTAATACAGGAAGGGCTTAGAAAAGTCCTGACACCTACTAAGCACAGTATAGGGTTAATGTGAAAAGTAAGAAATAAAAGGGCTTGACTATCACAGAGATTTTAATGTGATGTCCCCTTCCTACCCATTGTAGTATAAGGAAAATTTTTGATGGTTTTGCAACCTATCATCATCTTAAATACTTCCTTCTCCCCCACAACAAACAAACCAAACACCGATCTTCCTGCCCCTTCCTTTACAGCATACACCATCTTTCCTCGTGGATTGTTCACCAGCGCACTTCCTAATTGCTCTCTGATCTCCGTTTCTAAGCTCCTCTTCTCCAACCCATTTTTTGCAGTGCAATAAAATGAACATTATAGGTCACAAATCTGTTCATATGGCCCCCTTTAAGACATTCCATTAGGTGTCTTCCATTGTCAACAAGAGTCTTTGAAACCCCTTGACACTAAAGCTCCTAGTGGCTCTCTACAGATTCTTGTAGTTTTATTTACTGCCATAAGTCTTAACTCTTTGCAGTCCAGCAACACTAAACTGCCTGTAAGCACTCACACTCCACACGCACAAATACACACATGCATACCATGTTTCCTTTGTTCTGTTCTCTTTTCCCAAAATATCCTCCCAGTTTTTCTAACTCCCTCCTTCTACTCCTTATCTCCACACTTGACCACTCCTATATATTACTTGAGTAGCATCAATGACCCAGATGTTACTTCTTCCTAGAATCCTTCCCCAAAAGAACCAATAGGATGAGACATCTTGGTCCATTAGGAGAATTCTAGATAACAAATAAGTTCAAATTTTCATTGACTTCACCCAATCAAAGTTTACTTCTCACTTCAAGAAAGCTAATGTAGGTGTTCCTGGTTACCAAGCAGCTTCCCTCTTGTGAAGATTTAGTGTTACATCTTTTGACTACAAAGCTCTTGAGGGTCTCAGTCTTTCACATATGGAAGTCAGATGACATGTGACACTATTTCTACCCATGGGCTTATCTTCCTTCTCTAGAGCTTTTAAATCATCTTACTACATTTCTGTCAATGAGAATTTGGGGGACAGCAAAGCTTTGAGTTCCTGGAGGCCAAAGCAGATATTTCATACCTCAGTCTGAACCTCAGGGTACAGGGAACAGCAGCCTGAGAACATATTTCCCAGATTGGGCTCACTTTGTTATGTCCACATTTTTCAAGCTACAAAAGATTGTTCTCACCACTGATGTTTACCTCTTACAACATCCTTTGTTCAAATTAAAAAACAGCAGAGGTTCAAACCAAATAACACATTGCAAGACTCCACGCCATCTCAACATGACATGAGTGTGGAATTAACAGTGATCATAGTATGACAGGAGGCGGTTGTCTCTTCATGCGTTGCCCAGAGACCAGCAGAGCGGAAGCACAACTCCACTCAGCCATTCTGCCCAGCCCCTGCACCCGGCGTTCCCATAGTCTTAACTGGATAGCAACCATGACTCCTCCTGGGAAATCACTGCTTCAGAAATGTTCTATAGTGACGACAAGAAAAACAGCTGTAATTTGTCATTGAAATGTCCAATTATCAGCCTCCTGAGTGATGTCTACCACCTCCTATTCTTATTGCCTTCAGTCTTTGCTTCAAGCTACACACGTGTCTTGGCTGGGACCTGTCTGGAAACCATCACAAAAGAGCCTGATGCCCCTCCCCCTCATGCCCCATCACCTCAGGATGCTCCAGTAGCCCCTGTCTCCGGCTGAAGCAGGTGCCTCCAAAGCCTCCTCCTGATGCCAGCATAGGAAGGGCAGATTATGAATAGCAACCCCTAAACTGTTATTTTAGGCTCCTCCAAAATGGACACAGAAGCAGCTCTTCCACCTCAACTTTCCCACAAAAGGCTGTGATGCCTTATGGTACTTAGAAGTCAGCAGACCCAGTACAATCTGCCTCTCCAGGACACTCTAGTTATGTGATCTGTGAGGCGCTCTGAGGATGGAATCTCCTCTGAATAGAATGCACAAGAGAAAACACAAATGAATGAAAACCAGATGAATCCAGTACACAGGTAGTAAATCACTTATAGGTATTGTTTAATTCACTTTCTCCTCAGAACAGCCCTAGCTCTGGGTGCTGTGCTTATGTCTGTTATACAGTTGAGAAAACTGAGGAACAGAACGTTAAATAACTTACCCAAGTTCACAGAAGTACAAATAGCAGAGCCAGGTCTCACATTCAGTTCTTCTAGAACAGTCTCTGTGCCAAGCAATTATCTACACATACTACACTGTGGCTCCTTGATTACTTTATATATATGTACCTTTAATCCTCCCAACAACTCCTAATAAGAGATATTTTTACTGCTTCCATTTAAAATTTGGGAAGGTGAGATGGTAGAACCTAAACAAATTATACTCAATAATTGAGGATCCAGAATTAAAATTCAGACCTTGTCTGCAAATTTCTATTTAAACCTCTTTGAAACAGTAGCTTCTAGCCTATTCAATGCCTACTATACACAGAACATGTAGGTTTGAATTCAATTGATGTGGCCCTTGAATTATCTGCTCAATACCTGCCTCAAATGCTACCTCCTCCAAAATGGCTTCCCTTAATCCCTCACAGAAGTACTCTCTCCTTCCTCCATTTAACCTCTGAGTTGGCTTTGCTTGTTTGTTTGTTTATTTTAAAAATATGTCTACATTAGATAACATTGATTTACAACACTGTGTGTTTCAAGAGTATAGGATCACACCCCTGTAAATGCACACTCTCATACACACACACCAAAGCACAAAAGTCTTTCATCATAGTCTGCAAAGCCCCTTCTCACCTTTGACCTCATCCTCTTCCCTTCTAGCAGTCTCAGTTCTTTTTTTTACACTTTTTTAAAATATGAAAATACTACAAGCCACAATTCATCTCAAGAAACTTTCAAAGTTTCTTCCTGGCATTTTTGTGATATAAATTAGTTAAAACTGAATGCTGGTAAGGGCAGAATATGGATAAAGAAGGTAGATGGAGAGATTCTGAAAACTTCTACAGGAAACTGGATGTTTTCACAAACTAACTTTGTACTGAATAGCTCTTGATCACGTCTGTGGACAGTCCTGCTATGGTTGACAGAAAGTCCTTTTGCAGAGGAGCCAGATGTGCTTTGGCCTTAACCACACCTCACTGCTGTGACACTGGAGAGCAGGGTCAGTGAAAAGAACGCAGGCAGCCATGGGAGAACATGGTCCTCAGTCCAGGGATAGAGGCCCTATGAGAAACAAGAGTCACAAGGATAGTAAACACAGAAAGAGCACACAACAAAATTTGGGGAAATGGTAAATCATTCTAAAAGTTGTCACTGACTTGGCTGTGCGGCACTAAGGAAGCTAAATCCTAATTGACAGGGCAGAAAGCTGAGAATTAATCCAATAATAAGCATCACAGAAATAAGCACACTGTTGCTTCTGGGATTGGAGCAAAAGGAATAAACCAAGCTATTCTTTAAGAAGCAGTGAGGATCCTAGATCCTAACTCTATGCCAGGTAACTGGCCTGCCCCAGTCTAGAGACCACCAAGGATTATCTTCTATCAAAGACAAAACAGAAGAGTGTCTGAAATGAGGAACAACAGAACCAAGATACTATCTCTCATTAAGTGACCACACACATACATACTATGAAGTTGTCATCATGCTTCCTGCATGTGGCTCCCAGAATATCAACAAGAGACTTTATACCTTCCATGCAGGAGAGTGAAAAGGAAAATGTCTAGAAATGTCTAGAAAAGAAAAAAGTCTAGAAAAGGAAAATGATTGGTTCAAACAGAAAAAAAATTCAAGTACTAACTTTGAGTTTTTCTCCCAAAATGCAAAGCTAGATCACATTATAGAAAAACTATCAATGGACAAACATCACTTATAGGAGTTTTATTTACCCACTACTAAACATGAGCCTAAATCCAGGGAGTACCAGGCCTCAGGAAAGTATTCAGCACACAAGACGAAAAAAAAAAAAAAATGGGGAAAGTAGAGTGAAGAAAACATGCCATCCAAGGAGGAGAGCACTAAAAAGTAACCTCAATATCATCAAAGAAAGAAACGAATCCATTCTATGCATGAAACAGGAATATGATGCTATGAAAGGGGCAGGGGCCACTGAGACAACAGAAAGAGTACCAGCAAATTGAAAACACGAACAGTGAAATGAGAAACCTGAGGGCTGAAGAGCTGAGGAACTCTTCCAGAAAGATGGAAAAGGAAGAAAACAAAATAACTCATTAAAGAAGATATGCTATATGTCTTGGGTATTTATTGAAAAGAAATGAAAACACTAATTGGAAAAGCTAAATGCACCCTCATGCTGATTGCGGTATTATTAATAATAACCAAAACAAATAGAAGGAAATTAATTGTCCATCAATGGATAAATGGATAAAGAAAATGTGAGAAAAATAGAAAGATATAATTCATCTATAAAAGCAAGAATGAAGTTCTGTCATTTACAAAAACATTGAAATTGTCAGCTAGTAGACAAATGCAGTTATCATCTCACTTATATGTATAATCGAGAAAAAAGATAACATGGAGTTAAACCAATCATACTGCAATAAAAATATTTCAATTAAAATAAAAGTCACGCAGGGAGAGAATCAATAAGCACAAAAATATAGAAAATGAAAAAAATTTTAAATATCAAACTCATATATACAGAGAACAGATTACTTGCCAGATCTGGGAAGGAGTAAGGAGATAGGCAAGGAGTATCAAAAGGTACAAGCTTCCGGTTGTAAAATAAAAAGTCCTAGAGATATAATGTACAACATGGAGGCTACAGTAACTACATAACAATTACATTAACTTTAGTTAATAATGCTGTACTATGTGTTTAAAAATTGCTGAGAGTAGAAGTTGAAAGTTCTCATCACAAGAAAAAAATTCTTAAGGATGCTAACTAGGTTCATTGTGGTGCTCATTTCACATATATACAAATCAGATCATATTACACACCTGAGCCTAATATACTGTTTTATGTTTATATAAATTAGATCTCAATTTGAAAAAAAAAAAAAAAACAGTCCAGTGGGTCCAACATCTGGCTAATGGGAATTCCAGAAACAGAAAGCCCTCCAACACTAACTCAAGACTTTCCAAGTCTATAGGCCAAGAGTTTCCAGATCAAAGGACCACTGAAATGTCCAGAAAAATGGATAAAAATATCCAAACCAAAGAATCTCAATGTGAAACTTAAAAACAGAGGAGGCAAATAGAAGAGGCTCCAAATTTTCTGGGATGGGGTACGAAATAGGTTGCATACACAGACTTAGGAATTAAAATGATTTCAAATGTTTTGAAAATAGCCCTGGAAGCTAGAAGGCAGTGCAATAATGCCTTCAGAGTTCAGTGGGGAAAATAATACAGTTGGATAAGCTCACAAAAAAAAAAAAACTATCTGCCACACTGATACTCAAGAAGCCATCTACCATGTCTCCATTCAGATTAGAGTACAAACCAATAAAAGGGATGGAGGAGGTAGGGGGACAGGGAGAAGGATTGGGAGAAGGCAAAAGAGTGGAGATGGAGGGCAAAGGGCAAGGAGACCCAGAGCAGGAGAAAGGTGAAGGGAATTCCTTCTTCTGATACTGAGAACAAGTTCTGGGAGTTCAGTCACACTTCCACCACGGAGGACAACTGTCTATCTGTAGCGCAGAGGCTGTGAAGACAAATGGAAAGAATCTATGATGCCAATGAAAGGAAGTATGACAACCTCTGGAGAAATTGAGGTTGAATTTGTGGCAAGTCCATGAACACATGTACAATACATGAGGGTAAATAAAGGGTTGTTTGAGAAAGTAGTCCAGATTTGCTGTAATAGCCCATGCCTGAATAACATACATAATCATAATATTGTAAAGCCTGGATATTGATCTAGTCAAAACTGTGTCAAGAGGCTAAGAAGACAGAGAGGCGTGTGTGTTTGTGAGACAAGAGAAAGGAAGGAAGTCTTCATTTTCCACAGTGAGACACATTATATGTGGCCTCAGTAACCACACACAAGAGAAAAACAAAACAAAACAAGCAGAAGCAATACAAATAGAATGCTGGAGATAAGATGATAAGGGCAAAATAGATGTAAAGGTGAAAGTGGCTGTCTGTGAGGGGACAAAATGGGGCAGTGACTGGAGACTTTTTATCTTAAGAAAGCTTGTAGAACCAGTTGAGTCTTCAAATGATATGCATATCCATTTCTGACAAGTCTATAAAAATTATAATGTAGGAAAAGAGTTTTCTCTGGCTTTGGAATAGGAACGAAGCAAACAATGTGTTCTTGAAAAAACCCACAGTCTTTTCTGCTTTGACAATGAAATAAATAACTATAATCATACCACTGCACTTTCACACCACCTAAGAGCTTTACTCATTCATTTATTCAACAAATATTGATCAAGGCCCCACTATGTGAAAGCAATTTCACATCCATTATCTCTGGTGCTCTGGCTTTTAGAAATTAAAGGGAAGCAAAGTAGATTCATGGTTCATTTTCTTCCAACTTACACTGGAGCCACTGATTTGCCGGGGAGGGAGAAGGTGAGTTCTGGTCGTGAGAAGCAGAGGGTAGAGGAAATAAGGCAGCTCTTCCCCACCAGGCTGCAGCAGATGCTCCTCAAGTCTGTCTAAAATGAGAAATCTCCACCACCCAGGAATTAGTTTCCTTCCAACCAAACTAATTCTCACCCACAAAATCCACTCATATTTCCCCCATTTTGGGGTGCATGAAGACAAGGCTGGATGAGGAAATAGGTGTCTATTCTCCCTTTTATGTATTATTTGTGAACTAGAAAACATGTCATTGAACTTCTATTTCCTTACTAATAAGTGGAGAGGAAACTACACAGCAGAGTTTGATAATATAAAATGTGCCCTCCCTGAACATCTCAATTACGACAAATCACCGTAAAACTTAGGCAGCTCCACTGTCCTGTCCATAGGGAGCCTGTACTACCTCCTCTACTTGGGAAACAAATTTGACTTCCTTAGTGATGTCATCTTCCACCCAAAGGTGAGAGGTGTCTGAGCTCCATGACTGACAATCTTCGGGCCAAGGTATGGAAAGGCAAGACCGATGTCTCCCGTGTTAGAAGGGGCCACCAGGCAACACCAACTCAGTGACATCAGCAGCTCTGCAACAGAGGAAAAGAGTAAAGATGGAAGGTGGAGGAGAGGTCAGTTCAATGTGAAGACATTAGTTCTCCCCCTACAGTCAGAAAACTGTCATAATTACCTATCAATCACTCCTCTTCACTGCAGACTCCTTGACTCACAGCCAGGACAGAGGGGGAGTTGTGAGCACAAGATCATTTATTGCACTTGCACATTGTAAAAGCTACAATTCAGAGCCAAAGGATGAGCTAATATCCTACTTCAATGTCGGTAGTAAAAAACAAATAACTTTGGGCATGAGAACCAAGAAATAAGAAGGAAACTTTGATGGTTCCAGAAAGAAGCAAATATTTGCACTTATTAATATCCTGAAGCCTATATTGCCATGAATAGTTCCTTCTCCTTTTATCCCACGCCTTTTGTCTAACACAGTGATATATTGCCACCCTTTCAAAATCCTGACACAGATGACATTGAAGCAAATTATGTACCTCGGCCAGATTTCTCAGTTGAAAAGGAGATAGCTGATGTGTACATTTTTCCATCTAATTAACATTCCACATTTGAATAGCTGTTATCATGCCCTGGGTCCCCTATGAATGGGTGAGTAGATAGAAAGATCCATAAACAGCTTGGTTTGCACAGAATGAGATTTTTCTCCAGACAAAGAGAAAATGGAATGAATCGTTGTCATCTGTATACTAGTAGTCATCAGAGACTAGCACAGGCAACTCTCCCTTGTGCACAGAACATACATGTGTTGCCTGGCACCAGGAACCATTTCTAGAGAATCTTGGCCCACTTCACATCTCTGCATCTAGCCATGTAATTCTTTTCACCCAGTTCTTTGCTTACACTGTGTGGTGGTTTCCAACATATGTCCCCCTTTTTTATTTTCAAGACATATCAATTAATTCTCCTCTCCTTACACTTAGTGATTTACTTTCAACAAATAGAATATGGTGAGTGTAGTGATGTGTAATTTCTGAGAGTAGGTAAAAAAAGTTATTATTTTATCTCTCGAATCATTGGGCCAAATCTGTTGTCATTGTAAGAGATCACTTAACAGAGAGAAATAGAGTCCTCCTGTAATAGCCATGGGAGTGAATTATCCTGGAAATAGATCCCAGGCAGAGGGAAGTCTTCACATGAGACCATATCCCTGACATCCTGACCACAACCTCATGAGAGACTCTGAGCCAGAAGTACCCAATAAAACTATTCCTAGATACTTTCTCAAAGAAACTGTATGAGATAATATTTATTGTTCTATGCTGTTAAATTTTGGGGTGATCTACCAAGCAGCAATAGAAGACTAATATATACTGTGAGTTCTCTTGACTCCCATCACCATATTTATGGGAAAAGTTCTTCCATATTTCCAAGCACCAAAGCAGCTATAACCTACACAATAAAATTCCAGAGTCACTGTGAAGTGAGGTAAGGAAGTCGGAGAACTTCTCTGGCTTTCAACAAGCTAGCCAGTCTCTGGGAACTTCAGGACTTTCTGTGGAAGGGAAAGAAAGAGTTGAAGGGAAATGTCAAAGGTATGCCTTGGGTCACATAAAATTCTTTCCTTCCTCTGTGCTACTCCAAGGCTGCCATGCCTCTCAAAGAACTCACCGTGTTCCACAGCCTCTTTCGTTAAACTGCATGAGGCACTTGGCCAGGCATCATCAAGGTGGAGAAGTAGGTCCAAAGAGAAGACAACGAGTTCTCCCTCACATTCTTCCTATGATAGTCAGTTATCAATCACTCCTATTCACTATAGACTCACTGAATCACAGCCAGGGCAGAGGGGGGACTAGTGAGCACTGAGCTTATTTGTTGCACGATTATGAGCAACAGCTAAAAAATGGGCTCATCCCTACAGATTCTGGTCTGCACCATGTCCTGGAGCCAACCCTGGCCAGGACAGGCAGTGCACAAGGTCCCTCAGTACATTCAAAGCAAACTGGTCATGGAAACCTCCATCATGAAATAACTGCAAATTATGAGTGGTTTTAAAAGTCTCCATTCTGGAGCTAGACAGAAATGGTTTCATTACAGAATACCCTGTTTACTAGCTGATGGATCCTGGCTGTGATAAGTAACCGATTCTTGGGTCTGTCTTCTGTGAAATAGGAGCAGAATACCACCTACCTTAAACGGATTACATTCAATCTACATAACTCTTAATACAGGACTTGACATCTTAATAAATGCTGTCAATTGTGGAAGCAGAATAGAAGAGTTGATATGACCAGCCTAGACTCCCTCTTAGTTCTATGCATTTACTTCCTTCCATCTCATTTTAAATTCTGGTGAGTTCTCAGATCTGGTATGAATGGTGTGACTTCCTGTGTCTACTTTGGTTTTGTCTTGTTTATCCTGCCATTGTAGCTGTTTCTATCAGCTCTGGTCCAGGATTCTGCCTCTGACACTGACTCCTTCCCCACCCCAAGACCCCAGTCATGTTATACCCTAGCTAGTACCTGCCTGTTTCTAGCACTGGACACTCTTTGTGTCACCCTGGCCTTTCCATCTGGGAGTCTGTGGGAGGCAGCAATGAGCTCATCACCCCTGCCATTGCATGAGGCCATGCATCTTCCCAAGTTTTCCTATTTTGTCTTTAGAGAGAAAGCAGGAACCTAGTCACTTCCTTTCAAGCAGGGAACTGCCTATTCTAGGCAACACCAGCTGAAGTAATTTACATACCTTTCTTAATTACTTCACTACCAGACTCCCAGCCAAGTTGCTCTAGCAACACCTAGCAACCACCACTGTTACTAGCTGCTTCTGTGGGAGAGTTCTTCTTACTGTTTTATAAACAGTCTTTATTTGGTAGCCTTGGTGCAGAAAAGAGTGAGTTAAACAGCATGCTGAATGGTATGTGAACATCATTTTATGCCATCCCCTCTGCTTGGTTCTGCCTCCATTCCTTGCATGGGTTGAGTGATATTGTTCCAAGGTCGAGAGCTCCCATGTCCAGATGGGGGAGGCTGTCAAAGGTAGTATCAAGGCAAATCTTTAGGATTAGATGAGCCTTCAAGCTGTGTAACATTGGGAATATTATTTTCCATGTGCCTCAGTTTCTTCGTCTTCAAAATAAGTGTGATACGATCCCCCTAAGACAATACACAGTAGCTGGATATAGTACATACTGAATGCCTGTTGCCAAGATTTTGAATCATTTCAGAAGAGAAAATAGCTGTCCTTCCAAATGACACTGGCACCCAGCCAGTCAATCTCATCCTCCATGTGGTTGTGAGACAAGTAGTGTGTGTCCAAATGGTGCCCTTTGCTGTCCTTCCTGGTTCTTAGCTGCCTCCACCCTTGTGTCTATCCCTAGTCCTTAACATTAGCTCCATGAGGGCAAGAATTATTGTCTGTTTCATTCACAACTGTGTGCCAGTACCTAAAACAGTGCTTGACATGTAACAGCTGCTCAGCAATGTATCATCTGATGCGGACAGGTTGCCTTGGCAGCTTCATGTACTGGGATGTGGGGGTTTCTGGAGCTCTAGCCTTATACATCTTAATAACACACCAACCCTAACAGTTGTCACACTTTGTTATAAGGCCAAGCATAAGCCAAAGCCCAAATGTCCTATCTAAGAGTATCCTTCGGGGATATTTCATTGCCAAACAGTCCTATATGAACTTGTATGTATATGTGTGTGTGTGTGTGTGTGTGTTTCATTAGTCACAACCACAAGGGGCATAGTAAAGAGAAAGCCCAATCCTCCAGACCAGGTGTGAACTAGAAGGTAGAGATAGAAGGAGGTATTTTTGATGTGCTATTCTCAGTTTGTTGCCCTCACAATCCAGTGGGTCTGTTCTAAGCAGGGAGTCTAGCAGCAGAGGGAGAAGAAATGTCCAAATCAAGAGGAGAGAGCTAATCCAGCAAGTGAAGGGGCCAGATGAGAGGCCAGAGCCTGCTAGCATCTGGGGTAAAAACCTCTGAATTCTGAATAGGGCTAGGGAATCAAAGTTATGTCTTTGTTGCAAGGAGAGGAAAAACCCACAGTTGGAAATCACAGCAGGTTCATTGCCAAGGTGATCGGAACTGTGTGAGTAGCTATCCCCACAGATCACTACCATCTTCTACAATAAGACATGGAAAGCCCATGCTCCAGCCCCCAAAACTGGATCTGCTATTATAAATCAAAAGGAGTTTATAAATGTAAAGGCAGGTTACAGCTAACAGTAAAGTCAGCCTCTTGTGATCCAGTCCACATCCTCCCGAGCTCTGATTTTGGAAGCAAAGTTAAAAGGATCCCAATGTGGCTGACACATTAATTAGCAAGGCTGCCAGGGCTCCTGCAACACCTGAGGGTGACCCCCCCCCCTACAAATTCTGCTATCAGTCACAACATAGAGGGGCAGTTTTCTGTGTCCTTTCCTGTGCCCTGCTACCTTCAATGCAATCTGGGAATCATCTCCCCTGCTGAAGGCAGAGTGAAGGCCCGGCTGCTAGAAGCCCCCCAGGTCAAGCTGAGCTGACTAGCAAAGACTCAGCAGCAAATTGTACCACATCATTCCATGCTCATCTATCTCCATTGAACTTTTCAGAAGCTAGGTTGTCTCCTAGAGACCATCCATTCACAACCTTTATTTATGAAATTGTGACACTGAGATTTGGAAAGGGAACCGGATCTCCACATATCTCAACCATGGTAGAAACAGGGCTGGGACCTAGGACTCGTGCTTCCAGGTTTTCTTTCCATTGTTTCCAGATGCCACATGAAGATTTCTGGGCCCAATGAATACCCTGCTCCAAGTGGCCAGGCACATATTGGTGCATTTCTGTCACCGCCAGTTCCTCCGGGGACAATGACTCGAGTAGTTGAGCGAGCTTGAGTCTAAATGTCAAAATTCTAAATCCAGAAAAGGCTTGAGTCTAAATGCAAGAACCTGACTTGGTGGCCTGTTGGAAGCCGTGGGTGACAAGAAGAAGAAACACAGGTGGAAGAAATTGAGATGGTCTACAGCATGAGTCATAGACCGGGGCTCAGTAAGCATGCAATGAGTCGTTTATTAGAGTTTCCAAACCCCTTAAATACCCCGGTAAAGGAATGATTGCAATGCAGTGATAAGGAAGGTAGAAGAGGAAGTAAAACTAAGCTCCCGTGGTATATAGCATATGGTAGGGGGATTCATTCTTTAGCAGAAAACCACTGGGGGAAAATATCTATATTTCAGGGAAATGTCTCTCAGGTGGGTCAATCATAGGAGATTAGTGGACTGGGATTTACAAAAAAGAAAACTTGCTGGGAACCATCTCCAGTTTGCTAAAGATGGGAGAGAATAGATAAGGGTGGACCCTTATCTAAAGCATATCTCTTACCCATTTATGATGTCCCACAGCGGCCATCACTACCACTCACATATTGTGTGATACAGATAACTCACTTAACCTCTCTGACCTAGACTTACAGGGGGAATAACTGTAAAACTGTGGTGGGACAACTCTAATTATTATACATCATGCTGGTGTTTAGAGGACTCAAGAAAAATGTGTGAAAATGCCCTATTTTTTCTCTTCATGGTGTTTTTCAATATCTTTCTAGAATATTGGTTTTAAAAGAACAAATGATGCTTAACTTTAAAAAGAAATAAATTAGGAAATGGTATCTTTTAGCTATCTGACAAGTTTCATTTATTTCATTTCTTACTCATGCTGAAGGGTACAAGGAGATGAGCATTCTCACGCTCTACCACTGGGGGAATAAATTAAAGCTAACTTTCTGGAAAATTAATTGGCAACAGGCATCAGGAGCTGTAAAAAAAAATTTATATCACTTAGCCCAGTGACTCCTCTTCTAAGTATTTATGTAAAAAATATTAACTGTGTAGTTAAAAATAATTAATAAGGCAATTTGCAGCAATTGTTTTTCTTAGATTTACCTAAGAACTAGAAGGAATCTGTGTCACCAAGTAAAAAATGGTGAAACAGTTCATGTTATTCTTTACAATGAAATCTCATGAAACCCCTAAAAGTCAACTGTTCAAAGAATATTTAATGAACTGAGCAAATATTCATAATATAAAAAATAGAGTAGTAAGCTATATATATGCAATTACATATATAGTATGCCATTTTTTAAAATACAGAGACATTGAGAGAAAGAAAAATAAAAGCATGAAAAGTATTATGAATTTTATTTTCTGCTTTATGTTTATTTTGCATTTTACAATAATTACAATGAGCTTGGGTTCTTTTACAACCCAAAAATGCTATTACAAATAAATAGGTAAATAAATATTTTAAATGGTGTGTTTTCACATTTCATTTTGCTGCTATAGTAGTAATTATTTACACTTAAGTGTATCAAACTCTATCTCAATAGGGATTAGAAGTTTTTATTAATTCTTTATATCTTTTAACTGGTTTTACTGCTTGCTATTGCTTCTTTTCAATCCCAGTTTTCTATCCTAACTGTCTTGTTTTGACTCATTTTCATGTTATATGGAGAATTTTTGAGTTCTCTTCATAATAGAGGTAGAGTGGGTACCTTTTCTTTGTCATTGGATCTCAGAGACTGTTGCTCTAATAAAATGCCAAAGATTGGGGAGCAAATAAGCAACAGAAATTTATTTCTCACAGTTCCAGAGGTTGAAAAGCCCCAAGATCAAGGTGCTTTTTGTGTCTAGTGAGGTCAACCTCCTGGCTCATATGATTTCACACGGGGGTAGTGGGGAGAGAGCTCACTTAGGCCTAGAAGGGCACTAATCCCACTCAGGAAGATTTCACTCTCACTCCAATAAGCTGATCAATTTCCAAAGGCCACACCTCCAGATATTATCACGCTGGGGAGTCAGTTTCAGTATATGAATCGGGCAGGGAGGGAAGACATTCAAAATGTAGTTTTTGGTAAAACTCTATTTCTGGGTGCAGTGGTGCGCACCTGTAATCCCAGCTACTTGGGAGGCTTAGACTAGGAATCACTTGAGTTGGCAGGTTCGAGAGCCTAGGTTCGAGATCAATATAGCAAGACCTGGTCTCTTAAAAAAAAAAAAAAGAAAGAAAGAAAAAGAAAAATTCTCTATTTCCATAGACAGTTCTACCACTGACTTCTGGAACTTCCTGTTTCAGAGAGAAATCTAACATTTGCAAGATTCATCTGAAAGCATTGTAAGGGTTTTGATTTGTTTCCAAACCTCCTGTATCTTTAAAATTAAATTACACAGTGACTGCTATTATCCTGGACCCCAGCATCAGGAGTAGAAGCAGCAGTCACAAGATGTTTAAGAGTTAGCTGCCACAAGAAGTTTAAGACAGCAAACCCCTATCTCCATTGCACACTCACCCACATCCATTATAAGTTGAGAGCACCTCTTCTCACAAGGCAATATTCATCCTATTCTTATACATGCCTTCCTCTTCCCCAACTCACAGTAAAACCAAGGTTCAAAAGCATGTGCATCCTTTGAATTTCTCTACTATCACACATTTATGTATTCAAGCACATAAACATATATACATAACTTGGGAATTTGGAAACACAAAGAAAATGTGATCTTATTATCTACACCTCTTTCCATCATGCTTTTTTCACATAACTAGGTCAGTGGATAAAGGTCAGGGAGGGGAGGGTGAACCCCAGAGATCACAAAGATGTGAAATTTATATAGAAATATATTATTTAATATTAAAAAATCAGTTCCCCTAATGGCTTATATAATGATTCAAATTATGAATTGCAACAGCTAGTTCAACAATCCCTGTATTTATGGATATTTAGGTAACTTTTGTTATTCTTAAGTGTAACTTTGGTTTATTGATGATTTTGTTCGTTGTCATAACAAAATTGTTCCTACAGTAAACATGCATGTAGGCACATCTTATTTCCTGGTTCTTTAATTTCTTTGTGATCAATCCCAGAAGTAGAATTGCATGGTGAGAATACCGCTTTTTCCTTTCCATAAAGCTTTTAACAATTCACATTTCTACCAGTAATGTAAGAATGTCCTTTCTCTAGGGGGAAAAAAACACCTCTGCTAAGCACTACCTGTGTTTAATTTTTCCCAGCATGATATATGAGCGGTATTATCTCATTGTCCCTTTGATTTGCATTTCGCTAACATCTTTCACATGGTGTTTGGATTCTTGGATGAAATTTCTATTCATAATCCCTTGCCCATTTTCCAACTGGGATGTCTTTATCAGTTTGCAGAGGTATTTAAATATTTTAAACATTAATCCTTCTGCTTAGTATGCTGCAACTTTTTCCCAGTCTGTCATTTGTCTTTTGGCTTCATTTATGAAATATTTTTCCATATAATTTTCCAAAGTTTATGCAAGCAAATATGACTATCTTTTTCTTTTATGGTATCTGCAATTATTGTCATGGCTATAAAGATTTCCCATGCCTCCTGGTTATACGTATGTTCTCCTAAATTTTTACTCTTGTATAATTTTGCCCATTTTTTATATTTAAATCTTTAATCCATCTAGAATTTATTTTAGTATGAGGAGGAAATTAAAAGTCTCTTCATTTTCTTCTGAATGAATAGGGTCCATTAGAGGAGATTATATAACACATAAGCAGTTCTTCTTTCCACTAGGACTGACTGTGTAACTGTGTTATATTTGTAGTCACACAGGGCCCCACTTTCAGAAGGTCCCTGTGTGATTTTTAAATGTTCTGCCCATCTTAAGCTATGCTTTGTAGATGAGTTTCCGCAGAAAACTGAGGGATTTATACTCAGCACAGCACCAGATCCCACTGCCTCTGTCTTCCTGGGAAGATGCTAGGCCTATTGCTCCAGCCCCCTGGCACCCTGACTCTGTCCAGCTCCCCCTCATCTCCCTTCTTTTTCAGACCTTCTCAGACAGGCAAGATCTCAAGATATTTAGTTACATGCACCCTTTCTGCAAAATAAACTGGAGAATACAATCCACCAAAACAAGAGAGAAAGACTGAATTTTAGCTGCAAAGAACCAACATGGAAGAGAGAAAAGGGGTCAATAGAGGGTTAGCTGGTCCTGAGTTCCAGTCTGAACTGAACAGAAAAGGGTATTGGGAAGAATGAATCCAGAGAAAGAAATAGAGCGGCCTGGAATGGCTGCCTTACATCACTGAAGTTTTACAGTTCTCTAGAAGCATTTTGGAGGGAATTGGGCATGAATTCAACCAGCCTGAGAGATTCTGGGTGCAGCTAGGGCATCAGGACTTTTTAAAAACTCCTTTTGTTATCCTAACATGCAGCAATATTTGGAAACATTGCACTGGATCATGCCCTAGGTGTTCTTTCCCAGTTAAAACCTAATTCAATTAGGAACACCTAATTCAATAACCAGGATCAGACACTAAGTTCACCCAGTGGGAAGTTCCCATGTGGCATACAGAGTCCTACAGGAAATTGCCAGTGGCTGTGGCAAAATTAAACCTTAAAGTGGCAGTAACAGCTACCCAGTCATTTTTCCTCCTCCTCCTCAGTTTTCAATAGTTCCCAAGATGGCAGACCAAGGATAAAGTTATGGCTACTACTCTCCTCACTGAGGCTTCCCTCCGCAAAGGTGATGCTCATTTCTTGTCAGGCAGTTTATTTGCACAACATAATCTATTTTAGAACCACCCTAATTCCCAGATATCCTGTACCTTTTAATCAAAGAGTCAACTGGTCTAGTCATACTTAATTCTAAGTCATTTTGTCCTGGTGCCTGGGCATAATGGATGAATCAAAAGTCCATTTCCTATGTGGAGTGGGAGGGTAACTTGGAGCATATATGTAGTGCTCCTTAACAACTGAAATGGCATCTGACCCTTGGATAAGCATATGTTTGGAGAGGATTCCCCACCGAGACCAGGATTGGTGATTGTAGTCAGGCATCAGCATCTGCTAATGAAGCAAACAGGATGTATGTTGCAAAGGGAGGCTGCTGCACTAAAAGCCATAGTTCAGACTAAGCCAGGGAGACCATTTCTGAACTACCGATGAACAAGGACATAAGTGCCATTGGGCTAATCCAGAGACCGGGTAGAAAGAAACAGGTTAGCATGGAACCCTACTGGCCTGACGCCCAGGACAAAATCATCACTGGAAGGCAAGTATGGGCCCTGAGAACAAGAAAAGAGGCCAGAGAGGAAGAATGCCATGATTATCTTCCTACAAATTATCATCATTCCAGTCATTTTTGCTAGAGGAGTAGGAAAGAGGACCCAGAGAGAATCTCTCAGGTCATCACTTCTCAGGGTCAGAGACCTTCATGTGCAAGAAGGAAGTCCTTGTGAAATATCCCAGTCCTAAACCAACTGCAGCATATGGTTACCCAGGCAGTCTGTCCCCAGCTGCTCTGCACCCCACTGGAGTGTCATCAGGTCACTGTACTGAGCTCTGCTCAGACCTGAGTAATGGGAACAACTCAGAAGTTGTTCTCCGACACCCCCGAGCCTGGGCCTGCAGAAACAGAAAACGATCAGTGGGTAGTGACAGCTATCATAACTTAAGTGGAAACAGAAGCACATACCCATTCAACCCTTTGAAGTTTGGACCAGTTTCTCATTTGTCTTGTTATGCTACCATTAGCATAACTCAAGATTTCTGAGTTTTTGTGTGAGATGAAACATGAATACAGCTACTACCCTGATTACCAATGAAAAATGGGAATAATTATACTCCTCCATATATGTTTAAAATAATCTTGATCTGTCTATCTGTCTATCTTTATGAAAGTCAGACCTAGTTCCACATTTTAAACCAGGCTTTTTAATCTCATAAACAGTTTGAATAAGCTAAAAGCTCCAGAAAAAATATTGGCCTTTCTTCCTAAATTCTGCATGTTGAGAAATCTCTTCAAATCCACAGCAGATTAATTAAACTGAATCACAGATCTGTGGTTTGTAAGACTTTAATCCATCAAACATTTACTGAGCACCTATTTTATTTTAGGAACTGGGGGTATAGAAACAAGTCAGATCCAGTCCTTGCCTCCAGATACTCTCAGAGAGAAAGATATATAAACAGATCATTTTAATATAATGAATGTAATCCACAGAGACTTAGTCAATAGTAGGGAGACTGATACTGCATGATGAAAGAAGAAATCAGCAAGGGCTTCATGGAGGAAGTAGCATTTGAACTTAATAGTGAAAAAAATGAAATATTATCTATGTAATTTAGTAAAATGAGGGTAAAGTCATTCTTTTTAGAGAACAATGTAAAATAATAACTAATCATTGGTAGAGGAATCTTCTTTCACTCCAGCTTGACAATTATTTCAGTTGAGAAACAAAATTGCAAGAGGTTAAGGAGAAAGGCAGTAACATTGGAAACACTGCAAAATAGAAACACTGATCATAAGAAATGGCAGAAAGGGTGCTAACAGCATGGAGAAGAGATTGTAATGTGTTGAAAGGGGTTAGTTCATGTCTACAAAACTAGGGTGAGGCAGCAGTTGTCGGGGCATAGGAGTGGGAATGGATAACAGCGGGAAGGTGCAGGTTGCAGAGGTGCCCACATGAATCACCAACATCCACCAGGGAGAGGAGATGCTTGGGGAACAAACCCAACACCATCATTTCACTGTGTGCCTGCAGTTTCATGGGCAAAAAAGAAAGGAACATGCTTGCTGCAAACAGGTCTTATTATAAGGGTGGTGGCTATGCACTGAAGGCCACTGCTCAAGTACACAATAAATAACACTTCACTTTTACAGCAGTCAATTTCTTTTCAAGTCCCTCTCAACTGAGGGCCCTCTACCCAAAGACATAGAGGGCCAGGACATTAGAGCAAGGGCAGTAATCTGGCCTTCTGTTATTATTTACCACACTGTTATAAACTGAGAGACTTTTGACACCTGTCATTTCTAACTACATGCCCCATTCAGGTTAAACAGACACTTCCGTTCTCTGGTGTCTGTTCTGCTCCTTCCACACTAGGTTGGCCATGTACCCCTGCCACATAGGCTAGGTCTCTACATTGTAGATGTGTAAAAAGCTGTAATATCACTGACAGGCTGGCCAAGGATACCCAAATGAACAAGATACACAGCCCAGTCTCGTTTTCTCTGTGGCCTTGCCCATCCTCTGGGACTCCAGAATGAGGTAAACAGAGTGACTCCAGTGAAATTAGCTGTGCTGTATAATCTACTGGGCTACCACAATTATAGTTAGCAAGGAGGATCCACTAGCAAGCTTGAGATATAAGTGTATAGTTATCTATTGCCCCATAACAAATTACACCAAAACTTAGTCTCTTAAGACAATAATTATTCATGATCACACAATTTCTTCAAGTCAGAAGTTTAGGAGTGACTTAGCTTGCTGGTTGTGGCTTGGATCCTCTCATGCAGTTGTAGTCAAGATGCCAGCTGGGACCGAAATAATTTGAAGGATTAACTGGGCCTGGAGAACTGGCTGCTTCCAACATGGCTCACTCACATATCTAGTGAGCTAATGCTGGTTATGGGCAGAAGGACTCAATTCTTAACCATCTGACCTCTTCATAACATTGTGTGAGTATCCTCACAACAAGGCAGCTAACTTCCCCCAGAGTGAGGGAAAACAATGTGGGAAATAGGAACAACAAAACCTTTTATGTCCTAATCTAAAAGTCATTCACTTTCACTTCTGCCATATTCTTTATTCATTGGAAACAGTAAGTCAATTCCATATTTAAGGGGGGTAGGGTGAAACTAGGCTTCCCTTCTTGAAGGGAGAATACAAAAAAAAAAAAAAAACCATGGTCATATTTTAAAATTACCACAGCCAGGCACAGTGGCAAGTGCTTGTAAGCGACAGCTTATGGAATTGCCACAGGGTCTGGGAATCGTGCTTCGAGACCCACCTGGGGCAACACAGTGAGATCCAAAAAATATCTGGGCATGGTGGCACAAACCTATAATCCTAGCTACCTGGGAAGCTGAGGTCCAAAAAATATCTGGGCATGGTGGCACAAACCTATAATCCTAGCTACCTGGGAAGCTGAGGCTGGGGATTGCTTGAGTCTGTGGTACCCCAGGCAACATAAGCCTGCAGTTTCATGGGCAAAAATAGCAAGACCTAGTCTCAAAATAAAATAAAATAAAATTACCACAATAAGTAACAGGAAAAAAAATGTAGATTCGATTGAAATATATAGGGGATGTAATAGGGGATGTGTTGACATGCTTAACCAGAATCTAGAGGTCATTCTAAAGCTGGATCTCCTAATGGTCACAGGAGGACTGCCGAGCACAGTACAGGCTATCTGTCTGCCTGTTCATATATAGTCAAAGAAATAAGGTGGCACAACTTCAACCATAAAACAAGTCCCTGTAGTCAGGGGAGACTTGTGCTGATTGACTTAGACCTGATCAATTAAGGCAATCACTCAGTCAGGGGCTGGGAGTCACTGACTGACTTAGACCTGCTTATCGGGACTGGGAATTCCTTCCCAAACTGCAAACAAGTTAAGGGAAAGTGTGGGTGATGGGGAAGAACATAACATCCACAACAAAAGGATGAGGCCACGGGCTTGGGGGGTAGGACTGGCAAACAAAATTCTGGCTCCAGGAGAGCTAAAGTTCATAACCACAATTCAACAACCTGAAGTTCCACAGAAACCAAAATTACCACTCACTTTCAGTCTTACTCAGCCTCACCACCCGCCCATCATGAGACCCATAGCCAACTAAGGAATGAGGAAGCTAGAACAAATTTCTCTCCTGGGAGAATTGTCCACGCTATGAGCATACCATCTTCCATTCCATCACTTGACTCCCAAGATCTCCATAGCTTAGGATCAAGGGGTTAGAGCTTAGAGTGGGAGACAGAAGGAATAAAGGAAAGGAGAGGAGAGAGGGCTATTCACACAGGTCATTCTCACCAACTCTTTTCCCCCCAGGTTCACACACAGTCCCCCTCTAATTGCACCAGGACCATTATGGCTTTTCCCAACTTGCAAGGATCCTAGGACTCAGAGGACCAAGTACCTACAGAATAGGGGCATCTTATATTGGCCCCATGGGGCCGTCATAACAAAGAATAACAAAGTGATTGCTGAAACCTATTTTCATAGTTCTGGAAGCTGGAAGTCCAAAATCAAGGTGTTGGCAGACTCTGAGACTATGGATAGAAACTTCTTTGCCTCCTCCAGCTCCTGGTGGTGTTCAGTGATCTTTGGCTTCACTAAAATCTCTGCCTTTGTCACCCTACAACATCCTACCTGGTATCTATCTTCACATGGTTTCTTTTGCTTATAAGGACCATATTGCGTATGACCAGTCATAATAGTTCAAAGCCCACCCTAGTGATCCCATCTTAACTTGATTGCATCTGCAAAGACCTTACTTCCAAGTCAAGTCCCATCTGAGATGTGGAGTTAAGGACTTGAATGTCTTTCCTGGGGATATAATTCAGCCCACAGCAGGCCCCTTTCAGCAGTTCCTCCTTCAGTGCTTGTGGCCATAACTAATGAACAACTGTAGCTCTGCCCCTCAAAGGGTAAGTGTGTATTTCTGAACCCAGTCACTCTCCATGGGTTTAGATGGCAAAGAGCAGTGTGTTAGAATAAAACACACTGACTCATCCATGGCTTCAGGCTGGAGATCTTTCTGTTAAACTGGCCTGTCCTTGTATCAAATGTTCACCCTGCTTAAGAGCTTCCAAAACCAGAGCCATATACCAAAGCTGCTGTCCAGCCCTCATCTATAAACTGAGCTACACTCTGCTCTCAGGGCCTCAGTCTCCTCACCTGTAAAATGTAAATAGACTCCTAGCACCTGACAATGACTATACAGTGGACACATCTGGCCCAAATCAGTTCTACATCTGACTTCCCAACTAATATGTGGCCATTTAGTGGGTGTCCCTTGAGACCTACAGGAAGGCTCATTAGAGCTATTAAAGCACTTCCCTGGGGACTGTGTATTTTAATATGCAGGTTCTGAATTGAGATAATAAAGAAGCCATAGCTCTTCTCCCCAGAGCCAGTGCTTTGTATTCACACAGAATACCTGCCCGTCTACACAGACATCCCTTTACATACCTATAAGAAATCGTGCAGGGTGAGACAGCAAAATGAGGACAAACTGTCTGAGTTACTGAGTTTAGGTTGGTTCGTGCAGCAGCATCACTCAGCAGTCAGTGTTCTCTTGCTTTTCAGTTTGTCATTTTGCATAAAAGCTAAATAGTTTCACCTCCAGAAAAAAGGAAACAACTCTGTGGCCCAGGAGGACAGAGACTTGAGCAACACACAGCAAGAAGTCCACCAGATCTGCAGAGTCATCCAAGAGCACAGTCAGAGGCCAGGGGGTCTTTGGGGGTAGCCCTATCACACCCAGCAACCAGCCCATTCAGTGAGGCCTCACCAAGGGCTGAGGACAGAGAGATTAAGACAAACTCTCTATGGAAAGAACCCTAAGAGGACGAGGCAGGATATCAGGAACCAATCATTTGGGCTGCGTCACATGGGATACAGGTTCCCAGGCCAGACTAGACAAGCAGCCAACAGAGAATCTGGTAGGGTAAGAGATAGGTGGGAAGGGATATGGAGAGTTAGGGGAGAGAAAGGAGGGGGTGAAGAGTGAAAAGGAAAATTTCAGTGATAAAGGAAGCCAGCTGCATAGGAGAAAGACCCTTTGACTTGGACTCTGGACTCAGGGCGCTCCTGCTCCACCTCCTTCTCACCTTCCCCACATTCCATTGTGTGGGTAAACCGTAGTCAACTGGTCAGTGTAGTCAGAGAACAAAATCTGAACTGAGATGGCAGATTTGAATCCTTACTCTGTCGTTCACCAGCTTTTTAATGCTGGACAAATTATGTAGCCAAACTGGTGGCTACCTCTTCATGTGTGAAATACTCGTAGTTACTTCCCAGGGTAACTGTGAGGGTGAGACAAGGCCCCTAAGTAATATAAGTTGTTAGTAGATGCCTCTGTCATGCAACCATCCTGTTCGTAACACCAACATGCATCCGGTTCCTTGTAGGTTCTTCATGGGTTCTAGCAGTTACTCAGGCACAGTAGGCAGGACTGAGGAGCAGAAATACAGTTCCAGGAATCTTCCCGTTCTTTCTCTGGATTCTTTCTCTCTGATATTCTCTTTCTCATACTCTCTTATCCCATGCTCTCTCCTTGTAGTGTCTCATCCAGAGTGATGCCACCCTTTTATCCTTTCCTCCTAAGGCCAGGTGAGCCCACTCACACATGTACACACCCACTGGGTCAGGCATATACAGTCACAGGGAGGGTACAGTATCACAGCTGCTGATCATAGAGTCCAATGGTGGAAGGGTAAAAAGCCCGACCAACTTATTTACCCTACAGTCTCATATACACAATAAGCACTAAATACATAAACTCCTTCACTCTGGTATAAAAATGAAGAGGGCTCATGGGTGAAGTGAGGGTTGTCTTCAGAGCAGATTCCAGAATCAGTCTTAAATTCCCTGCAGCCTAAGGCAATTGGAGCCCCCAAAAGTATTGCTTCATGTTTAGAAATAAGAAAATCAGAATACAGGAGACCTTTTTTCCAGGCCAGAGGAAGGGTCTTCAAAATAGGGATGCCCTATCACTGCCTCCCTCACTTGTCCAAGGTAATTAACAGTTCTGCCTGCAGCCTGAGGAGGCTGCTTACTGGCCCTCCTCTCTCAAGGAAAGGGGAGAGGCATGTAGGATTCTGCGTGTCCCCCTTCAGCCCCTCTGCACAGCCTGCACTGTAACCAGATGCTGAAGGTTGTGCCTGCCATTGCAAAGCCCTGGTCAAACCATGAGCCTCAGATATATAATCTGGCCTCGCTAGGGCCTGAGGGAAGTCTGTAGACACAAGACCCTTGTGACTGACTGTCCTATTAACCCAGAACCCCTCAACCAGCTCTTAGTTTTCTAAGCCAGATAGTAAAGCAGCAGGGAAAGTTAAAAGCCCTTGTGCTTTTAAATGTAGGCATCTAACTAGTCTGTGGCTTTAGCCATTAGCATAGCCCAGCTTCCCACAGAGGCTGAGGTCCTTCCCAGGTTCCCAGATTTCCCAAATTAGGTTTTCATATCATCAGAATCACTTGGGGAGCTTTGGTAAAGCAAGATTCTTGGGCCCCACCTCTCTAATGGGGATAGCGGAGGATTGGTAGAACTCAGGAAATCTGTGTTTCTAAAAGTTCATAAGGCAATACTGATGCCCAGTATTATAAGCCACTGTTCTAGGCATCTCTTCATGGGTTTGCTGGGCCTTTCTAAAGCAAATGTGCACACAAGTACAGGGAGCACAACTGAGTCATGAGCTGAAGAACCTCTTCCTAACCCATCCACCTAAGTGAGCTGAGGTCACAGAGCAGTAATTACCAACTGTGCTATTTGCCAAGCCCTCATCAGAGATACGAGTGCCTTTGAAGTTCTCAACTGCCTGTGAAGTTGTGATGATATTCCCATTTTTCAGAAGAGGTACTTGAGGCCTGTGATTGACAGAATAATGACTCCTCCAAAGATATCCACATACTAATCCCCAGAGCCTGGTGGTTTTGAATATTCACACAAACTCTTAGAAAAATATTTGTTTAAAGTCGTTAATTAATTCCCTATCTGAAAATCTATCCCAAGGAAAAGTATTTCCCCATAGGATTTTTATGTTAAAAATTAAAAATGACCTAAATTTCCAAAAATAAGAAAAGGTTTAAGTAAAATGTAGTATAGCCATTCAGTGAATATTATGTAGTCATCAAAAATATTTAAACTATGTACTAATATAACATGGAAAATAGAGTATGATATAATATCTTGTAAAAAGACAGAATCTCAAATTCATACAGTATGATTACAACTATATAAACACTATTCATTTTTTTAAGATGAAAGGAAACATCTACTATGTTTCTTTCAAGAGTCAATTCATGAGTTATATTTTTCTTCTATTTGTCTAAACTAGATTCTATTAATACTTCCCAAACAAGTATTATGGTGCACCAAATGATACAAATGAGTATTATGGTAGACTGCCAAATATTCCTAGGATATAGGAATATAGAATATAGGAATCCCCAGAATATAGGAATGTTACCCACATGACAAAAGGGATGTTGCAGATGTGATTAAGTTAAAGCTGTCCAGATGGAGAAATTATCCTGGCTTAGCTGATGGGCCCAATGTAATGACAGGAGCCCTTGTAAGAGAGAGGAGGAAGGTAAGACTCAGGAAAGGACATGTGAAGATGGGAGCAGAGGTCAGTGGTGTGCCCAGCAACCAAAGAATGTGATGAGCCATCTCTAAAAGCTGGGACAGGCAAGGAGTAGATTCTCTGCTCGCACCTCCCAAAGGAATATAACCTTTAAGTTTAGCCCCAGAAGTCCGTTTCAGATTTCTGAAACCCCAAACTATAAGATAATATATTTGCTTGTTTTAAGCCATGGGGGTTGTGGTCATTTGTGCCAGCAGTACTAGTCGTTAATGCAAGAGTCAAAGAGCTAAAAACCCAAGTTAGTGCCTGGAGTTGCTAAGACCAGGATTCATTCTCTAGTGTTCTGGAGAACCCAGAAGCCAAGAGCTCCCCAGGCAGAAAGGGCAACTGTGTGTGTTTATGCATACTTCCCAGGATCAGGTTTATCCCTCTATAAGGCCTTGTTTATTGAGCTGTCTTTCCTCCACAGTCCTTTTCCTGTAAGCTTACAGGGAAAAGAAGAGGTATGGAACTGAATATAAGGATATTTCCTCCTGCCCCCCAACCACCAATGTCTTTACACCAAATCACTATATCCATATCAACAAGGTTTGAAATCCTAAAACAGATAAGGAATTGGCAATAAATATCTACAAAATATGAGTTCTACCATTTTTTAAACTGTGCAGTTGCTAAAAGGACTAGATTCAGCGATTAGTCATTTAGGCTACAAACTTCAATTCAGTTACTTATTGCTTGATTTTATATATTTGGATTTCCTGTCATATTTCAGGAAGATTTAATAGTCACACTGCGCATGTGCACATTTAGGTGAAGCTAAAGTTCAGCCACAGTTTGAGAAGGACTGTGTGGTGTATCAGAGATGGAAGCTGTAGATGTAGTAGAAAGAACCATTGCTTTGGAGACAGGACCTCAGAATCCTGTCTTAGCTGCTAACCTGAGCATGAGCCTGATTTCATCCAGTTCCCTCCAGGCTGACACTGTGGGAGGCACACGGAGGACAGGTTGAGTCAGAAATCTTGGCAGCAAGTTGCCCAAAGGACTCTAGTTAAATGACGCAAAAGGAGTTTAACCAAAAGGCTACTAGGACCAGAGAATTAAAGGAGGTTAAAGCTCCTGACTGGTAGAACTCAAGGTAACTAAGCTACCCAAAAAGGTAACATGCTGACACTGATGCCCCAACAATCCCCCCTCTCTTCCTACCCCCCCATCCTCAGTCCAGTCCAAGTACCAGAGCCTCTGATAAAACTCCACCCCATTGGCTGAAGTCACATCCCACTCCCGTTCTTACCACCCACTCTAACCCCTGGCTATGGCTGGGTTCCCAGTGGAAGAACTT
Source organism: Uropsilus gracilis (assembly GCA_004024945.1). Classification (NCBI taxonomy): domain Eukaryota; kingdom Metazoa; phylum Chordata; class Mammalia; order Eulipotyphla; family Talpidae; genus Uropsilus; species Uropsilus gracilis. Next base: position 50,992 of record PVHY01003697.1, on the reverse strand, counting down.
GGGCTCTTGGGCTTTGTAAGTGGAGAATACAGTAACAAAATATGTGAAGAGAGTAATTCCTTTATAGTGAGAATTTTATGGTGACAGTCTCAAAATGTGGTCTCTGGATCAGGAGATTAGTAACATCTTGAGAACTTTTTTAGAAATGCAAGTTCTCAGGCCTGCACCAGAACTTGCTGCATCAGAAATTTTTAACAAACCCTCCGGGTGAGTATGATACACAAGCTTCAAAACAACTGCCATACATGAAATCCAACTGCTACTAAAAAGTTTAAATGGCTGCCATCAAACTGAGAAATAACTATTGCCTGGTATAGACGTTAAAAGCTAGAGTTTGGAGCCAAACTGGCAAGAAAACTACAAAGTGAAATATTAGGTGAAAGGTCATCTTTAGGCAATTTTCTTCTCATTAATGTGTGACACAATATTTGCTGTGCAAACACAGCTCCAAAAGAAACCGCTAAGCACTCCATCCAAACACTTGTTCCTCCTCAACACCTACATAAAAGACTCTGGACCCTCCTGTGCTTCTCAAATCCCACTAAGACCAGCACATGTGGTATTGCACCCTCCTCATGATTATATGCCCGGGCCAGTGGGTGTGCACTTATGGGAGTGGACGTAACTGAGCCTAAGAGGAGAGGATAAAATCATGGTGTTACCCCAGGATAGGGCAGGGTAAGGTGAATGCCAGGAGAAAATATGAAGAGAAGGAGACAATGCAAGAGAAAGCCCAGAGAAAGAGTGTGAGGATTCCAACAGGGAGGGGGGTTGGGGGGTAGTAGTGGTTGGGGGAGGTGAGAGTGAGGGATGTACCTGCCTCCCAGTCCCCTTTCCCCTGCTGCCTAACCTGCCTGCTTGGCCTGCCTCACTGCCTATGTTCCCTGAGTGCATTGGCAAGCTTGCTATACAATGTCCTTCCTCAAATTATTCAAATACCTCACTCCCTCTCTGCAAATCTAAAACCAGTCCCTTTCAGACCATCCTAAAGCACCTTCTAGGATGAACTTTCAATGTCAGAACTGTTCATTGGGATTCTTAGAAGCAAACAGATCGGCAACCTCAGGTCTGATAAACAGTCCCTGGTCTCCTTTGCCCCTGAGGCCACAGAGCCCTTCCAACCCCAACAGTTAGTTGCTGGGTACGCAACTAGGGCTCCTTCCTGCTCCTACTAGCCGCCCTTGTGACAGCCAGGAGGTAGGTTTAGGCTGAACTGGAGGGACACCTTGTGGCCATCTCCAGTACGGCACTTAATGCCAGGGATTGGGGATTCTTTCTGTGCTTGTGTTTTTGCAAAGACTTTGATACCTTGACATCAAGGATCTTTTTGAGAATAAAGTGCACCCACAATTATACTAAAGGGACTATTTTTGTCCCTACTCACAAATATTTTATGACAATTACAACAAGCATACCCACCCTGCATCCCATTCTTTTCCACCCAAATTTGACCTTGTGCGTTTTCCATGTTCATTCAAGATTTTTGCAATCATTCTCTTTAATGAGAATCAATAGCAGATGCTCGTTAACAGTGCAGTGAAATGAAATGAAAAGCCACTGTATGGGAAAAATGGTGATTAAGGGACACCAACAGCTCTGCTACCTAGAATAAAAGACTCAAGATCATACGATCTTGGATGGATTTCTTAATTTTTCTGTACCTCAGTTTCCCCATCGGTCAAGCAGGAGTAGGAAAAATATTACCTCCTATATAGGGTTGTTATGATAAGTAAATAGCAAAATGTGTAAGGACACATACCACACTCTACCTGGTCATAAATCTGATATTAGCATCATTATTTTCAAATACACCCCCACTGGCAATCACAGCAGATGCCAGCTGAAGACCTCTCTTGAACATGATCCCGGAAACTATACAAATCTTTGAGTTGAATCATAGCTGGAAAAACATAAGATAAGGCACTCTAGGCTGGTAGCTTTTTAGAGACTAGGATTTTAGGACAGGCGAACATGGCTCCGGGTCAGGTTGCCCTGTCCCCAGTCCTCAGTATCACCATCAAACTCCACACCCCTGGTCTGGGCTCCTCCCCACTGCTGCAGATCCCAGTTTCCTCGCCTGCAAGGAACAAAAGAAATGACCTACCACCACCTTTATCAAAAAACATACTGTGTTTGGAAATGTGGGAGCAAGCTGAGGCCACTCTCTAGGATGCAGTACCCCTCAGGTATTCAAGATTCATTCCTGGGCAATTGGACTTCTATCTGCTGTGTGCTCTGCCCAGAAATCTCTTTCTTCAGTAAATTATCATGCTACCAAGTGAGCTCTGGTGAACAAAAGAAAACAGATTGAAGAAAACCCAAAGAACCAACCCCTAAAGGAAATGTTTCCTTTCACTGCATCTTGCAGAGAACCAGACAACCATTTGGTGGACAAGTCTTCATGAGCTCCCCGATACGGTCAAGCCAACCAATATAAGATAAAGGCCTCATGTTTTGGTTTGGTTTGGTTTGGTTTGGGGGTTTTGGGTGGTTTTGTTGTTGTTGGTTTTTTTGGTGAGTAGGTCTCGCTGTGTTGCCCGGGGTAATGCAGATTCAAGTTGCTCACAGTACTGCGGACTCAATCCATTCCCAGCCTCAGCCTCCCAGATAGCTGGGATTACAGGTGCCTGCCACAACACCTGGCTGCTTTTTCTGAGACCAGATCTCACTCGCTATGTCACCTGGGGTCGTCTCGTCTCGAACCCGCGAACCCAAGCGATCCCAAGCCTCTTGCCTCCCAGTGCTTGGACAACAGGCGTGCGCCACCACGCCCTGCTAAGGTCTCATGTTTTTGTATGAGACAGACAAATGGAGTTAGAGGCAAAGACACATAAACCAACAACTGACACCATTTTATAAGTGCTGTAATGTAAGGATGTTAGAGGCTGAATGAGGTCAGAGAAGTGAATCATTGGTTCTGCCCTGAACAGTCAGGGAAGACTTTACAGAGGAGGTGTCCTTTGCAAGAGGATTAGATAAACAGGTTAAACTAAAGCAAGGCTGGAGCCTCATTAGAAAGCTATAATACTGAACCCATCACAGACTGGACTAGGACAGGGCCCTGGGCTACTGTGGAGGGAAGGGGCCCACACCCTTGTTTCCTGCCCTGGGAAACAAGTTAAAATACAGATTCATGGGAACTGCCCAGAGACCCAGATCTGATAGAACTGCAGAGCACCCCAAGAATCTAAATAGTTAGCAAATTATTTCTCTAGGGTGATGCTGCACAGGTAATTCGAATACCCTTCACTCTCCTTAACCCCACAGTCATCCTCAGTGCCCCTCCTTATGATCTCTGTGGCTTCTGCCTCGAAAGACTCCCTTTCTGTTCCCACCTTTGCAAATGCCTCCTTCTTCAAGACCCAGCAGCTCAAACACTGATAAGTAAATACTTCAAAGTATCACTTTGAGCCAGATGCCAAATTAGTGCTTGACAGATGATTTCATTTAATCTAAAACAACCCTAAATCATGGGTTTCCTAATAAATTCCATTTTACAAATGAGGAAACTGAGGCAGAGAGAACTGTTAACTGGGCCATGGTCATACTACTGGCACTGGATATTGGTTTGTCTGCCTTCCCCACTAGATGGCTCACCATGCCAAGCCGAGATTGTGTCTCAGAGGCCCTGCAGCCTGGGCAGGCACCCAGCACAGTGTAGTTGCTTGGTAAATATTTGCTCAATAAATAAAAGAACAAGCAAACACCATCTCCTTCTATCTGTAACCCTCAACCAATGCCCAGGCTGCTCTCTTTCTGTGGAGCCTGGACTCCATGCTCCAGACCTTTAGCAAGCAGCTCCTGAGAATGACCCAGTCCTGCCAACTGGCAAGGAGTACCAGGCAGGGTGCTCTCTGTTTGTTCAACCTTGAGATTTGGTGATATCAGAGAGGGGGCTCTCCCAACTGCCAGATTTGCATTCTCAAAACCTCATTTTTGGGGCTGCCTGCCAAACCTCTCCCACAGCTGCTTTCCCTCTGGCTGCGCCTCCAAGCTGCCAGCCCTAGGGCTCCCCTCCCCACACTCTTTCCACTCCCCTTCCCTCCCCCAAGTCTTCCCCACCCTTCCTCTGGAGGTTACCCCCCTCCTTCCTGGTCTCTCCTCCCCACCCCACCCCACCCTTTCTTTGCCTGCTGGCTGCTCTCCCACTCACCCCTTTTCCAGCCTTCCTCCCAGCCTCTGCCGATCTGTTTGTCTTGGGCCTCAGTCTCTCTTTTACAGTCTCTCACTCTGTCTTCCTCTTTCTGATCTGTCTCTGTGTGCTGAGGTTTGTGTGTACACACTCTGTGTCTCATTTATGTCTGTCTTCCTCTATATGCTTCTTTCTCTGCTGGTCTCTCTCTTTCTTTCTCTATATTAATCTGTCTCTCTGTCCCTCTGATGGATTTACCTGTCGGCTGGTCTCCCCTGGGCCTCCCTGTTTCTCAGTGTCTGCCTCTCTCTCTTCTCCCCTTTCCCTTAGCCCCCTTCGTTGGTACCTCACCCCCCCCTTCATTTCCCAGCTTCTCTCCTCTCTGCAAATGCAGCACTATTTCCTCCTTGGCCTCTCCCACACTCCCCAAAGGAGGTCAGTTAGCTGCCCTGACTCCTTCCTCTCTGCGTCAGAGCCTCCAAGCCTGCAGGGCTCTGGGCCCTTCCTCCAGACTTCTCCACTTGCATCTCCAAGGCCCCTTTCTCCTTTGAGTCCTCGTTACTGCCTCCTTACCTCAAACTACCCTGCCCACCTCCCTCCTGAGATTGGCCTCTAAGGCCCCATCAGGGACTATTCTGCCCCCAAAGCTCTACCTCCCCAGTGCACTGCAGTGGGGAAAAAAAATGGTAGCATTCCCCAGGCAGGCCCTCAGACCCTACCAATCTGGGCTGGACCAACCACTTCTGCTCTCTCAGACAAACTGCGGAAATCCCCGTGCAGAAACCAAAGGAGCCGGTTGCATTTGGAAGCCACCCAAGAGAGGGGTGTAGTGGCCTTCATATCCATGAGCATCTACCCTCCTGCTGACAAACAGCTCTGGAACAATTCCTAAACTGCCCTATCCAGGTCAATCTCAGAGCCTTTTGGCCTAATAAGCGTATAGAAGCCTGGTGATTTCTTACCTAGTCCTAGCCAGTTACCCTTGGCTGGGAGGAGCCAACTCAGCACACTCCACCCAGACTTCCCCTAGTTCCATGCACACCACCCGAACTGGACTGGGCAGCTGTCAGCCAGATCTGCAGGGAATTCTCTCCTGTTCCTCTCTCCCAGCAGTGGAGCTGCTAGCAGAAGTCTTTGTTCCAGGACAGAAGCTGTCAGGGAGATAGCAAGCAGGCTTGGAAGTGACGGAGGGCCCACAGGGGCCATAGCAAAGGAGCAGAAAGAAGGGCTGCAGCCCAGAGAGGAGCACTTTTAGGAGCCAGCTCCCCAAACTCTACAAGCAGTTCAGGCCACTACAATCTTCAATAACCACTTAAGTGAGAGCCCAAGGTGTGCCAGGTATTGGGAAACAGAGATAAATCCAACCTTGTCCCTGTCCACTAGGGGCTGGAGGAAAAGAAATACTAGTGAGTAGCAAATTCGATGTGATAAATGTAATCATAGAATGGATTGTGATGAAAGGAATCGTTTATTGCACACACGTTAAATGCTGTAAACTATTCTAAGCATTTTTACAAATATTTTATTTTAATCCCCACAAGGGTAAAAACCCATTGATGAATGAGGAAACTGAGACTTAGTTAAATAACTTGATGACAACTAATAAGCAGTGAAGTTGGGATTGGCGAACTCCAAACTACCCTGCCCACCTCCCTCCTGAGGTTGGCCTCCAGGGACCCGTCATTTGAACTCCAAATTACTGCTTCCTGCTGATATAAAGCACCACGGATAAACAGTCACCAACAAATGTACTCCCTTGAGAGTAGGGTGGCAGAGTGGGTGGGAATGCTTTGAAGAGAAGATGACCTTGACTTGGTTATAGAAGGATGAATAGGAGCTCCCCTGGCAAGCAAAGCATATAGGAGACCAGGCCAAGGAACGACGTGTGTACTCTCCTCTGATATGTTGTAAGGTTTTTCTCTAATGAACTTCTAAAACAACTAAGATATAGTCTGGTCACTAAAAATGATAATCACTTAGTTAATATTTAATTCAAAAATTCCTTTACATGATCCCAATGTGACTGGGTTTACTTTTAAAGATGTCAATCAATATTTAAAACAAAGAGGCCACTAAATAAATAAATCAATTAATAAAATAAAAAGGTTTAAAAAAATCAAATCACCCATAATCCTAAATCACCCATCATCCTAAAAGTGACTTTTTTAGTTGCTAGATGTTTTCTTCCAATCCTTAACTAAATGCTGAACTCCTGGCTCAGACTATATGAAGGCAGCTCCATTTGTGTGCTCTGCTAGCTTGGTCAAGCAAATGCTAGTGTCTGACAGGATTTACAAATGTTCTCTAAATGGTTGGTTTGTTCCTTAGTAAGATTTCCCTATCAGAGACTCTCATTTTTATTAGACTTTATTATCTTCTTATATTATTGCTCATCGCTGTACATTATTTGATTTCTCCGCTCAAGTATTGTTCCCGTAAATCACCCACCAACAAATCACCCATGAACCATCACCATAGTCCCTTGTGCCCTTCCCTACTTTTTGTTCCCTCTTTCTCCCCCTTCCTTGCTGAATGTTTCAGATCTATAATCTCCTTGCAAGTTTTGTTCTTTTTTTGACACTTTGCTCAATTTTCCTATATTCCTCCTTTAAGTGAAACCATCTGATGTTTTTCTTTTTCCTTCTGACTTATTTCACTAAGCATAATCCCTTCCAGCTCTATCCATGTTGCTGCAAGTGGTATGGGTTTCTCTTTTTGATTGCTGAGTATTCAATTGTGTGTGTATGTGTGTGGTATATGTATATATACATATACACATACATATATCTACCACATATATATGTAGTGTATATGTTTGTGGTGTATATATATACACATATATATGTGAGATATATATACATATATATGAAATTTATGTATATATGTAAATATACAAATACACACACACACCACATCTTCCTGATCCAGTCTTCTGTTTAGGGGCATTTAGGTTGTTTCTACATCTCAGCTGTGCTGTAAACTGTGCTGCAATACACATAGGACTGCAGGTTCCCTTTAAATTTATGTTTTTGTGTCCTTTAAGTAGATTCCTAGGAGTGGAAATGCTGGGTCATGTGTGGATTCATTTTTAGTAATTTGAGGGTCCTCCCCAGGGTTTTCCTTAGTGGTTGGATCAATTTGCATTCCCACCAGCAGTGTAAGAGGGTTCCTTTTTCTCCAGAGATTTGCCAGCATCTGTTGTTGCTAGGTTTTTTCTGTTTTTTTTTTTTTTTTACTATTATTACTTTTGTGAGATATTGTTATCTCATTGTGGTTTTGATTTGCATTTCCCTATAGGTGATATTGAGCATTTTAAGTGATATTGCGCATTTTTATGCTTGTTGGACATTTGCATTTCTTTTATGGAGAAGCATAGAAACTCTTCTTATGCAGAAGAAACTCTTTCTATAGTAGTTATTCATTTCTTACTTTATAAAGAAGACAGGCCCAGTATATGTACACTGGCTTAGGAAAACTGTCTTCATAAAGAAGGTAAGTCCCTTCCTAGTGAACAAGGTGCAAGCCTTCCAGATGAATGTCTTGTCCCCCAAGTCATCCACACTGACTTACACAGTGTTCTTTGACCATATCAAGTAACTCCCATCTCCAAGTAGTAGCTCACACACACACACACACACACACACACACACACACACACCAGCATCCAGTATCTTTCCTCTTTGCTTCCCTCAGATTCTTTTCAGCCTCTATTCTTCAGGATCCAGATGAAGTCCTGAGTTGTCAATAAAGTTCTTTCAGAATCCTCAGGGATTTTTCCTGCATCTAAGCCTCCAGTACTGGCTCCAGTTCTTACTCTCAGTACCACTTATTAGTTTTTGTTATTGTACAGACATGCTCTGTCTCCTAAATCTGGAGATCTTAAGTTCAAGGACCGTATTCAGTTTCTCCTCTTCTGTGTTCTGCTCACAGTGGACACTTAGGAAATGTGTGTTGATTGTAATGATGATGGTCATATTTGACACAAAACTAGAGTTTCTAACAGGAAGAGAAGACCACAAACTCAGAAGCAAGATTGAGTCACAATCAAATTCTAGTACATCCATTTCCAAATGATGTGATCTAGGGAAAGCCTCTGATCTCTGAGCTTTAGTTTTCATATCTAAAAAATTGTGGTGGGGAGGCAATAACTGAGATACCTGGAGGGATGAAGAGGTGATACTTAAGATGGTGTAAAAGTGCTTAGACCATCATACACTCTGAATAGTTGCTGTTATTATTTTTTACTACAAATAATAATGAAAATGCAGAAGACTAGAGTTGGCAAATAGATTGCAAAGGGTATTTAAATGGAAGTCATTATCCACTGATGTGATGGAATTTTCTATTAAAGAATTTTACATTAAAAACCACTAACAACTGAGTAGTTCCAGGAACTTTGTACTCGAATAGGATTCCATACCTCTGACATTTCACTATACAGTGCCAAACATCTGTGACCCCTGCCCATCATTACCAAGGGTCCACTAATTTGAACAGCCATTACATTGTTTCCAGATTTCTGAATGACTCTCCACATCAATTCAGTCTCCTAGAGTGTTGGAACTGGAAATAATTCTAGGGACGGCCTCTTGTTCTATATACATGGAAGTCACAGTGCTCACAGCTAAGTGATAAAGCTCGATTTTGAACCTCAGTATCCCATCCTCCACTTCACAGTTCAGTATCACTAAATCATGCTGACTCACAGCCCTGGGAGATTTGTGCCTGTATATCAGGGGCCCTGGGATTTGATCTCAAAGTGTTTATCCCATGAGCCCCACTGAGTAGCCATAGTTATAGACTATAGAAGAGAGTAGGGCTTGTTCAGTAGCTTTTAAAGGTAAAGCAGTTCTGTTGCTAAAACCATGAGGCTCCTCCAGTGACTGCCATCCATATATTCCATTTCCTCACCGTGAGACTAGTTAGTACACAAAGACACTGAACAATAGCTACAATGTGGGTCTTCTCTTAAGTTCATGCTCAGCATTTGATCCAGTTTCTATGCTGGAACTTGAATAACCTCACTGCTTTAGAAAGTAGCTCTGGGGAATATTAGGAATCATCAAACCTCCTGGGATTCAGATGTAGAGACACTTGTGTAGGGAAGCAAACAGGATGGAAAATGCATGTCCTGACACATCATGGGCCCAAATCTGCCATCTCTTACATCTCTTATAGTTTCACCCAAGAGAAGCAAAGAAGGGAAATAAATGTTTGTTGAATGAATGATTACCAATAGTGTAGTTTTATAATCACCAACAGCACCATCAGTCATTTCTGAGCAATTAAAATTTCACAAACAGAATCTTCACCCACCTGGCTTACAGGGCAGAACTTGGCTCCTGTCTCAATGTTCTCAGGCTTTCTCAGATGACAGATTGTAGGAGTTCCTGGCATGCAGAACTCAAAATAAAATTTGCCCAATGGTGCATCTTGCCTGAATCAAATTTAACCATCACAATGGCCCCATAAAGGCACCTGGCAGAGAGGGTCCATGCCTGCTTAGCAGAAACATGCTTGATTGATGAGACCCAGATCAAATTTAAGATCCAGATTACACTCAGCTGAAGCTCCCTTCCCTCCCTCATCTTCTCATTCAGTCATAACTCTTTATCCTGAAAGTCAAGCAGACCAGCTTCTGGCTCAGTGTGACTATAACACAATCCTTGCCCTGACCTCCTCCTTACACACACGACCTCACTGACTTTCACTCATGATTCACAGATTAGCGCTGAGTGCTGGTGCATTAAACCCGCTGGCCCTGCAGGACCCAGAATCCACCATGTCACCTCCTCTGGAAGCAGTGATGTGTGCTGTTGCTCTCCAGCAAACTCTCTGAACCTGCAGCTTTACATCTACAGATTTATAGAAACCGATGTGGGGCCATTTGTGTGCCAGGGGTTTAGCTAAACATCATATAAGCATATTTTATTTTATTCTCTTGCATAAAGGAGGTAGAATTTATGACCTGTTTTATATGCAAGCTCAAAGATTGCTTAACTGGTTTAATATCGCACAACTAGGAAATAAGAGTTACTGCCCAGGTGTGTCTGACTCCAAATCCCCAACTTGTAGCCTCTGTGCCTTCCAGTTGTCTCTGTCATGGTGCCTTTCCCTGCTGGAGTGCACCACTGCACACCCATGAAGACCAGGCAGGCAGAACTGGAAGTGACTGGTGCTGGTCCTTGGACTAAATTCATTCATTCTTGTGTTTGTGCATCCAGAGCATGTTGATATCTACTGTGGGCACAGAGGTCCCACCCTTAGCATGAAAACTTTGAGGACAATCAAGGGTGTGTTTTGGAGACTGCCTAGTCGGCAGCCCATCAACGGTCATCTTAATTGGAAGCTTATCGTTGGACACAGTGGGCTCTTGCAACTTGGATGACACAGGGCCAAGTGTCACTGCTGTTGATCCCTTGCTAGGTGTTTATCCCAGGGGGACTTCAAACAACAGTCATTTAAAATTTCTCCTTTACACCTGTCTGGAATTGCTTTTGGGCAACACCCTGAATGACTCACTAGTAGCAACAATTCAAGAGTCATTACAATTCAAATGAAATCATTTAGTGTTTCTTCAGTTACTGGCTTAACCTGACATAGAAGGACAGGTTCTGGACAAGTTCTGCTTAGTGGGTCCAAACACCTTCTAAAACTCCCCATACAATGTCATCATTTTTCTGCTCATGAAAAACCAATGGGAGAAGACAGGTGTGACTGACCCTTGTGTTTAAGTCACCCCAAGCTTGTGTGCACCCTTCCAGAAGAACAAATGCACAAACAAATCATAAACTGGCACAAGATTTCTATAATAACTTCCCTGTGTACAGAAACCACATTCACCTAAAAAATACTATATGTGTTCTTGTTAAGGATAGAGAAAGCCTGCCCACTGAGTCTGTCATCTCAAAACTGAAGAACACTACAGTTTCTTCCCTAGAGGAGATAAGAAAAAAGCTTGATATCGCTCACTGAACTTGACAAAAAGCTTTGGGCAAATGGCTTCTATCTTCATCCACTAAGGCCAGGTGAGCCATACCAGCTAGAAGGTGCTAAAGGATTCAAACTCCCAAAACTATTCCACTTTTGGTAGTGTCACAAAGCAATGCAGATCCTATCTGAATGTTGCTGAGATTATTTTTCACAGAGGATAAAAAGTAATCCAAAAATATTCCTTTGACTATTGTTTAGCTCTTGACATCCTAAAATATCCACCTCATTGCTTAATAAAAAGAATATAGATGAACCTAACCAAGAGCCTAAACAGAGACCTCTTAGTAAGGTAAACTCCCAACATGCAAAAGAGTATTGTATTTACATATGGGGAACTAGTATTATGGATGTTGGGAGTGCTGTTTTCAGTTTTACTCCTTTTGCCTATCAATAATTTTGTGATGCATTAGTTTAAGGTAATATACCTCCAAATGGTCTTTGCCTCTAAAAAGCATATGCACACTATTTTTGTTCTCTGCCTACTTAATGCTTCCAAATATAGTTCTCAACTCAAGTCTTGCTTCTTCCAGGAATTCTCCTTCTGATTTTTATACTGAATATTTTCCCAGATTTTTGCTGGGTGATTCCACTAGACTTTGATCATACGGCATATGGCTTGATATGACTCTAAAACAGAATAACTGTAGCCATCTAGAAAAAAAAAATGCCCTTTGCCCATTAGATAAGAAAACAGATGGAAAATCAGAACTACCAAATGACTTTTCAAGGACAGCTCAACTGTCAACCAGGAAACTACTAAGTAGGTACAGTTATAGCCTAAGTTCTTATGCAAAGTAGCAATATAGTACTGATATTTTCTTTACTTTTCTATCAGGTATAGAAAAAGATTGGATTGTATCAGGTGGTCCAGTCTTTCTGGGGGAATAATCCACCTCTCAAATTTAAAGAATTAGCTGCAGTTATACACAAAGATGTTCACTGTTATATTTTATAAGAGGAGAGCATGTGGAAGCATAAATTATGCTAACTGTTGTAAGAATATCAAACAGCCAGTAAAAACTAGGTATAGTAATATGTAAGAGTATGGCAAAATTTACAAAACATATTGCCATGTAACAAAAGGTCACCTAGTATGCACACTGTTAACTCTAATTTCACACATGAAAGAAATTTATGGCATGAATACAAGAAAAAAAATAGCAAAATGCTTATCATTGAGTTTTTAGTCTCCAAATTTTCTGCTAGAATTTTTTTTCCCTTGCCATTTATAGTTAAAAAAATAATTATGATAAGTACTTGGGAAGATAGAGTCTGAAATTGAACACATATATAACATTAAGTTTTCTAACAACTGAAAAAAGAGGATTTTTTTAATTTTATAGTAATAATTAAATAAATAGTTATCTACAAAGAAAAATTTTCTCCATCATTCCTGTAAACTTATGAGTTGAACCTCTATAAGATAGAAGCATTTCATAATAGAATTTATTCTAAAGGGAGGCTGACTTGCAAGTACTGTGTGCACTACATATTAGTTCTTTGTACTAGGCAGCTTCTTTGGAACCACTGATTCTTACTCTCAAAAAGACTATGTGTAGAATATCCTTAAGTCTAGGCATGGGCATTAACTCAGGCCCTGACAAATTCATAGATCACATCCCCGAACTCACAGTGTTTGCTTAAGAGATAGATACTGACCTAATCACACCAATGAAATGCAACAAAATTTCTATAGACCAACACATAATATTTTCTACTCTACTTAAACCTGATGGAACAAAAGGTTGACATGGCCAGAAGTCTTCTTCCCACTATGTAAAGTCTAAATATGAAACTAATATAGGGAGAACTAATGTCAAATTAATAAAGAGAACTGAAACCTAGTAGTAAGCCCGTGGATCAACTTATACCTGAAACACTATATATCTCTGGACTTAATAGTTGCATAAGCCAATAAATACCCTTTTTTGACTAAGCCAGGATTGGTTGGATATTCTGCTACTTGCATAAAGAGTCTAATGTCTTCTCAGACCAGAGATAGGAGCTGAAGTCCGTTCAAACTGCACAGGCCCTTGGAGAAGAGGTTCAGCACACCCCCGCCATGGCCTAGGCCACTGGCAGGGGTAGGGGGTAAGTATGAGTTCTATGCCACCAGGACCTCCGGGTCTCAGGGACTCCGGGTCCAGGAATCTCAGGCTGAGGAAGTTGGTCTCTGCCTCCATGTGGGCAGGAAGTGGGGCCAAGCACCTCTGCTGGGTTGTGGGCTGGAGGGGTTGCCCCCTCTTGTCTACTCCAACCTCAATCATACCCGCACTAGGAGTGAAAAATTCAGTCTATCCAACTGTAGGTACAATACAGAAGAAAGGAAGTGTTAATGGTCCTGGATACATTCACCACGTGGGAGGAACAAACAACATGTCAAGAACCACTGAGAACGAAGGTGAAACCAGTGACTGCGGTGACCTGTCACAGATTTCTACCTGCATTGTCTCTGGCACTAGGGAATCAAACCCCAGGCCCACAGTAATATGCAAAGTGAAAGAGGCTCCCTCCTTTACCAATCGATAGGGGCAGAAAGTCACAATGATTGGCTGTGGCCCCATGGCAGAACTGCTAACAGAAGAGAGGAGAAGAGCCCAACCAACCACCTGGGGAAGTCTGTCCCAGCAGGGAACGCCTCCACCACCAGCGACTGGGAGTTGGAGTCCCAAAACTGTATGGCACAGAACATCAAAACTGTATGGCACAGAACGAGTAACAGGTGTCAGACACCAAAAAGGATCTTGGAGAAATGCGCCACATCTGTCCAGTGTGCTCGGCATGACTATCTGCCTCAGCTACTCCTGGAGATCCAAGCAGCCTCATCTGCTGCTGTCCAGGAGTGCAAAACTGCACCCAGGAAAAATGGACATAGTTCCAGAAAAAGAAAAGATCAGCGGGCCAAACATGGACCAACAGCTTACAGCAAGAGGAGCTGGAGTGACCAGAGGGGGGAAGGGAAAAGGGGGGGTGGGGTGGAGATTAATACTAAAGGTGACCAACATTATATAATTACAAAATTTAAAAAATTTAAATAAAAATAAAATAAAGAGTCCTTAATGATATGTTTTCAAGATCAGTACCCATTTCCAAATCCTATGGGATGGTTAAGCACACCTTTTCGAAATGGCAAATATACTGCAAATCATGAAAGTTTTCCATGAGAGTAATTAAGGGAAGTCATAATAAAGTCTTACTACCCCTATTCAGAAATCTGAGACCAGATGTCTCCTTTTTTCACTTTAATAATCCTCTTTAAGTATACTCCTGAATAATAATCCCTCCCTCCAAATGTTGTTATAAAAAAATTAATGAAGATAAAAATACACTAAAATGCTTAACCAAAAGATTCCCAACACGTTTAATTTTCCTTTCCTGGACTATCACTATCAAACAACATAACGCACACAGCTAAGACAACTATCAAGTCAATTCTATAGTGTTACAGGACAATGTCCTTTTGGCCTTTTCTCAACTAAAACATGATCATTGCATATGATATTTCCCAAAAATTCCCAAAGTAATGACACACTGCTTTATCACAGATGATGGACTAAAATGCATGCCTTTTGAGGCCATCACAGTAAGCATTTCTGTGGAACAATTGCTACAGCAGGAAAACTGGTGCCAAGTGTAATTTGTCAAGGGGGGGGAAGGAAGGCTTACAAAGAACTAAGCTCAGTGCTGGTATGATGTGCTGATTGAAGAAGCAAAGAGCCTGAAAATGGCTCCATTGACTCTCAAGGATCCACACAGCCACAAAGAAATGTACACCTGAAAACCTAGACTTCTTTTTGGAAAGATTGCAAATGTTCCTAAGAGGATAATGCTGTATGAAAAGCATGGGTTTTAAGTCATACAGATCTAAGTAATAATTCCAGCACTGCCACTTAATGACTAAGCTAACTTGAACGATCTTTTAAACTCTACAATCTCAATTTCCTTCTCTGGGACATATTATTTGGATAGTAGTATGAACCTGATAGTAGGCCCTTTCCCCCAAAATGTGCCACCATTAGGGAAACTCACAGATGGTCCTGTTTTCCTACCAGGTATATGGCATATCTGCATACCCTTTCCCCCTTGGAAATTAGCTATGTTCTTGTGGTTTCTTTGGGGGGTGGGAGGAGGTAAGGGGAAGTGCCTATGTCTGTTGAGATGGAAGCTTTCAGAATCAGAGCATGATCTCCTAGATCCCCTTCTATATGGGAGGTAATTCTAGAAGCAAGGGTAAAGACCGAACCTTTGTCAACCTGAATCACCTTGTGTCTATAATAAAACAAACCTCCCCTGCCAAACTGTAATGGATATGGATCTGAGCCAGAAATTGATTTTGATTTTTTCACTACTTCAGCATATCCAAGCCCATCCTATTCTCACATACATAGTGTCACTTAGAGATATGATATAACTTATATTTTCACTCAAACTTTTAAACTTCCTCATATATTACAATTAATGGTAAGGGACTTTGGAACCTTGGAAGCAAAATTAGGAGGATTCAATGAAGGAAGACATAAACAGAAAAAATCTGTGCCCTCTGCAAGAGTGATAAGGGTTTAATAACGAAGATCCACAAGGAACTCACACAACTAAACAAAAACAAAACAAGAAGCCCAATCAAAAAATGGGGAGAAGAATTAAAGAGACACTTGTCCAAAAAGAAAATACAAATGGCCAACAGGCACATAAAAAATTGCTCAACTTCACTAGCAATCAGGGAAATGCAAATCAAAACCACAATGAGATACCACCTTACACCAGTAAGAATGGCCCACATTAAAAAAACGGGCAACAAGTGTTGGTGTAGATGCAGAAAGAAGTATACACTCTTACACTGCTGGTGGGAATGTGAACTGGTCCAGTCACTATGGATAGCAGTGTGGAGGACCCTCAAACTAATGAAAATGGAACTACCATTTGACCCAGCAGTTGCACTTCTGGGAATTTACCCAAAGGAGACCTCAATGTGGGTACAAAGGGACACCTCAATGTGGGTACAATGTGGGTACAATGTGGGGACAGATGTTTATTGCAGCACTATTTATATTGCAAGGACATGGAGACAACCCAAATGTCCCAAAACAAATGAATGGATGAAAAAGATGTGGTATATATACACAATGGCATATCACTCATCAATCAAAAATGACAAATTTGATGATTTTATGACAACATGGATGTACCTAGAAGAACTCATATTAGCAGAAACAAGTCAGAAAGACAGAAACCAAATGGTTTCACTAATATATGGACAACCAAATAAAAATACACAACTGGGCGGGGGGCGAGAACCAGCTGAAGGGGCCAGGGAGGGGAAGTGGTGTGTAAACCCCTGGGGATTACAATGATGTGAAATATATGTATATAGAAATAAGTTATTTAAAATAAAAAAATTAGGAGGATTCAAAACAAAAATGTATATGATTAGAAAGGATCAGTAAATCCAGTGCCAGTGAAGATGTAGAATGACAATATTTTCATAACCTGTTAAAAGGAATGCAAATTGCATAAGCTTCCTGAAGGCTAATCTAGTTCTGTCTGTCAAAATATGACCTACTTTTGAAATTTCTTCTTAGAAAATTATGAGATATTTATTCAAAGAGATGTGTGTAAGGATGTTCATTGATGTACTATGCTTAAGAGTAAAAAAATGGAAATGATCTAAATGTCTAACAGCAAGATGTTGGTTATATAAAGCATGATAAATACACATATGAAACTGCTGAGCCATGAACAACAATGAGGTCAATCTATTGAATATATTTAAACACATTAATATATTTTAATACAGGTATATCCAGAATACATCATTTGTAAAACAAGAATCTATGTATCATATGATTCTATTTTCATAAAAGTATATTTGCAATACTGAAAGAAAAGCAGCTGAAGTGCATTCAAGATTACCTTTCTGAGGAACACTACTACACTGTTGTGGGAATGTAAACTAGTCCAACCACTATGGAAAGCTGTGTGGAGGACCCTCAAACTAATGAAAATGGAACTACCATTTGATCCAGCAATTGCTCTCATGGGAATCTACCCAAAAAAGACCTCAATGTGGGTACAAAGGGACACCTGTGCTCGGATGTTTACTGCAGCACAGTTTATAATTGCAAGGTCATGGAAGCAACCTAAATGCCCCAAAACAGATGACTGGATGAAAAAAAAAATGTGATATACACAGTGGAATATTACTCATCAATTAAAAATGACAAATTCTATGATTTTATAACAACATGAATGTACTTAGAAGAAATCATATTAGCAGAAACAAGTCATAAAGAAAAAGACAGAAACCAAATGGTTTCATTAATATATGGGATATAGTGAAAAAATAAACAAAAGACTTGAGGAAAAGTCAAAACAAGCTAAGCACCAAACTGAAGTGCACAAATTTGAGCAGAAGGGAAAGGGGGGAGGGAGGGAGGGAGGGGAGGGTGGGGGGGTAAATCCCTGGGATTACAATATTGTGAAATTTATATATAAATTAAAAAATAATAAAAAGGATTACCTTTCTGTAATAAACTACAGTTGATTTCCACTTCTTTTCTTCTTAAATACTGGTTCTTTTCTATTTCTTACTTTTATTTTTATTACTTTTTTAATCAGAAAAAGTAATAACCTATTTTCACTCTGAAAATGGAAGGAGTGCAAGGGAGGTAAGAGATAAAGATAGGAAGAGTCAAGAGACAGAGAGAGGACTCAAGAGACTAATTAACCATCTGCAGCAGTGACCAGGAATTGTAAGCCAAGGCTGAGGAGACTGGAAAACACCCAAGTTCTGTCAAGAAGAGTTATGCTTAAAATTATTGTAACCAAACAATCCTAAAACTTGTTACTATAATGGGCCTTGGGAAAGACACTTTCAAATGGTTGTTCAGCACAGAATGCAGAGAAAAAGTTGTCGAGAGGTCCAAATCCATCTTTGTGCATAGAGCTGCTCTGCCCAGCTGGACAACCGGTAGGCATGCAGCATGATCTCCTAGATCCTCTTCTTCCTGGGAGGTAATTCTAGAAACAAGAGTACAGACCGAAGCTTTGTCAACCTGAGTCACCTTGTGTTCTTTACCAGAAGGTAAAGACTTCTGGCAGGCTTTCAGGCATCAAAGGCAGCCCCAACTGAGACTGAGCTTGTTTGGTTGGGCATTTACCTACGAGGGGATAGGAAGCTTCATGAGTTTTATCAGGAATCTGTTACCTGAGATCCCTCTCTCCCTCCTCTCCCTCCTTTCCTCCCTCCCTCCCTCCCTCTCTCTTTCTCTCTCTCTCTTTCTCTCTCTCTCTTTCTCTCTCTCTCTCAATCTTCCCCCCACCAATTCTATCTAAAATCCTTCACCCTAAAAAATAAAAACAATAAATTGAGATATACAACATAAACACTGGATTTCAAAGACTTCACATGAAACAACAGAATGTAAACTACCTCAATAATTTTAAGACAGATCATTTGTTCAAATAATATTTTCTGATACTGGGTTAAATAAAATATATTATTTAGATTAACTTCACCTATTCCTTTTTACTTTTTTTAATGTGGTTACTTGAAATGAAAGATTCTTAATGGCAAAATTTTAGTACTTAGCAAAAGGAAACAAATATCAATATGCATCATTTTTATGATAGAAACAAACTGTTTAAAACTAACTTTGTTTTGGTTAAGACTATCTTTAAAAGTGTGTAGGTTAATATTTATAATCTAGTGTTATTTCATCATTTAGATGTCACAAAACATGAAGTTCAATAGAGTTTAATATGCCTCTGATAAATGTGCTATTTTTCATCCTCCTGCTCAATACAGAAATGCCTCCTGACACAGTGACAAACATTGAATTCAAGGTATTTTGCTTTGTAATGAAATCTAGTACATGAAGTCCTGAGAGGCAGACAACAAGCAAGAGGAAGGTAAAGCTTTTTAAAAAGTTTGGAAGGCTAAAGTAGATGAACTATGAATAAAACACCCCCTGAACTAAGCAATTTCAAATTTATGCAAATTTAACGTTGCCTCAAATTCTCCAAAAAGCGCATACTACATTTTTTTTAATTGGAAAGTGTAATATAATTAGTGAACAATGGAAAAAAACCGAACAACTATTATTATCTCTTCACTCACTTTCAACCTGGCCTTTCTTTTTTTTTTTTTTTTGAACAATAAAAGTGTAAGGATTTATTGCAGTAATTTTTTTTCATACAGATTTCTTTATGTATGTATTGTTAAGACCCTTCAATTCCCCCTTCCTCCCACTTTCCCCTCCAATGTCTCCCACCTCCCTTTTGTTTCAAGTCATTGGTGTTTGGCCTGTTGAGCTTTTCTCTTTACTGATGCAGTGTCTTTTTCCTGGGTGATGACCTGCTCTCCTGGGACTTAGTGACCCATGCTGCTTCGATTTCCACGGATATCTTAGCAGCGAGTATTTGTTCTAATCATGTGTGAACCCTTGTAAGTCAGTTGAGGTTCAGTTGCATCGCCCTTTGTTCCTGTCTCCTCTGTTGCAAAACTTTCTACGATGGAGGTCATTTTCCTGTTTTCTAGACCTGTGTGATCACAGGAATTCGCATCACCTCATTCATGTTGGTTTTCTCCTCCATTCCAGCATTTGTTCCGTGTTGCTGTTTCCAGTCCTTATGGTCTGGCATCTGAGGCTGGGCTCCAACATCCAGCCCTTTGTGATAGGGAGGTTCTTTAGTGGAGGCCAATTGCATTCGGTAGTAGACCCAGTTCCACCTTCTGTTTGCAGTTGTTCTGTGGCCATTTCTTTTTTTTTTTTTCTTTTTTTTTTCTTTTTTTTTAGGTGTCCTTTTCAGGAAATGGAGTGTTTTGTTGCTGTTGAACACATTCTGGATAAGGGGTTTGTTTCTCTGCCCCCAAAGTCACTGTAAGTGTAGTTCTGTGATCAGTCATCATTTCAATAGGCTTTAAAGTTTGGGACCTTGTTACTCTAGTCATTTTCATTTTTGGTCTCACCCAGGTGTCAGATGCATCCAGGGCCTTTATTCTTCAGTAACTACAGCAGAATAGGTGGATAATTCTCGTTCTGCTCTGATTTGTTAGAACCCCCCCATCCTCTCCACCTGCTGTCAGCCACGTGGAAACTCCACCTACCTGCTGCACCCCTAACCTGTGGCCTAGACCACTGGTAGGGGCATGCTCCGAGTCCCCCGTTCAGCCCAGTGCCTCCAGAAGACTGGAATTTTCAGTGCCCACCCCGGACCTGGCTGGCACGAGTCCGCTAGTAGGCACATACTCTGTTCCAGCTCCCTCCTCAACATGCATTTCCCCCATGCAGGTCCCAGCCCTGTCCCTCTTCTGACCTGTGTCTTGCTTGCCCCATGGTTTGAGTTCAGGTTAGAAACCCTACTCCTGCTGCTTCATCTTAATGTACCAATCACCAAGAGTCTCCAGCTCCCAGTCTTCCTTCCTTGCTCGCTACCAAAATCTCCCCCCTCCTTAATTAAGATAGTAAAAAACTAAGATAGTGAAAAAAACAGGTTCTGTTTCACTCTACCCATTTGCTCCTTTGGGCACTATTTCTGCTCTTAGTTAGACTCACCCTCCAGTAGATGATGGGGCTGCATGATGGAGGTGAGGAAGTGGACAGGTCTAGACAGTGGGTAAGGAATCTTCTAAATAGTGATAGAAGAGAAAGAAAGAAGGAGAGAGAAAGAGAGAGAAAGAGAGGGAAGAAGGGAGAGATAAAGAGGAATGGGAAGAAGGAGGAAGAGCAGAGGGAGGGGAGTAAAAGAGAAAAGGGGGACAGAATGGTACAACACAAAACAGTGTCTAGGAAAGATACTCAGAAAACTGAAAAACCACTCCATTCTTTTTTTTTTAAAACCGTTCCATTCTACCACACACAGTTTTAACAAATACTGATTTAATGTAAATGACTCATTGGCTGATGGATGAACTGGTTTTAGTGAGTTGGCCTATTTTCCAAGTATGCCCCAGCACATGCACATATGTGTAGCACGTGGCAAGCTCAGTACATCCTAAAAGTGGAGGAAAGTGCCTTTGGTCATCCTAGCCTGGAGACAGTCTGCTCAGATTCCCTAATTATCTACTTCTGTCTGTACTCATCAAGCTGCCTTCTCATTATAATTTGGCTTGCCATGTAGATTTTCCTTCTGAGAGAAAACAGACTGGCCTGGAAGCAGGAATAATCTGGCCCCATAGGCAGTTCTTCTGCACAGAATTAATATATCAACATTCTCTTGGGAATTTGATTTACATGTCCATTCTCCAGAGTCTAAAAATTTCTACCATGCTAAAAAAAGGGTTGTGGTTTTTTTTTTTACTTTCTTAGTTAAGGTTTCCTGAGTTGCAAGTCAATGAAAGTCACTAGCATTACCACAATGCTGGGTTTAATATATGGTGTAATGATATGCCACAGAAGTGAAGAACAGTTAAGACTGAAAGCAGGAACCATCAGGGCAAGCCTCACCTACCCTCTTGTCTGCATTTCACACTCATACTACGGCTCCCCTTCTTTTTCATACATTAAGGCTGCACAGACACTCATTTCTGCTTCCCTTTCACACCTACTTCATTTTTCTCACTCTACAGATCACCTTTCTCTGACTCTCAGATGTGCAGTTGAGGAAAACTACCTTTCACCTGCCTCAGCACCCACTATCAAGAGAAACAAGAGCCTGCGAATCTCAGTTCTAAAGTTCCACAAAAATAATCTAAATGGTTCAATTTTGACCAGATATCCACCCTGATGGAATACTCTGTGACAAGTGGGGGAAAGGGAGGTTGGAGCAGGAGGGTGGAGGGTCGTACCCGGCTCAGTGAATGGTGCACAATACCCAGAAAGAGAAGAAAAATCATGCAGAGGGCAGTCATCCCCCTATTTATTGGAGTTCACAGTCTGAGTCAGAGTAGTTTAAGAATTCAGCATTTTCACATTTGAGAACATGGTCAGGCTTCTCACATAACCTCATACCCCCCTTTAAGAGTGTAAAGCAGGTTTTTAAAATCAAGTACAAGAATATTTTTATAATGAAAATATGAATATGCTTAGCATGTAGCAAATAAGGACTATAAATAGCTTCACATGAGTTCAAATCAGGTTTTGCCTCCAGAGGAATTATGGAAATACTTTTGGTTTTCAGAGGTTCTGGGTTTCAAAACTGCAGGAGGAATTTAGGCTGCTCTGCTCTGGGTCTGTGAATCAAGGACCTGAGTGTCAGGACAGCAAGTCACTGCCTTCTTTCTGCGAGTTCCCTGCTCTTTTCTCCTCCCAGTGTGGTCTCTGCACATCAAGGTCACCTGGGTGCTTGTTAGGGATCCTGATTTCACACCCTGTCCCAGACATGCTGCATCAGTACTTGCACTTTAAAAAGACACCCAATGTCTTGATCCATTGAGGCTGCTATAATAAAAAGCCTGGTTGGTTTATTCTTCCAATAGTAATTCTTATTTATTACTTTTGATTTCTATCTTTCTGTCTCCAGAAAGCTTCTGGGTAACAAGATTTCTGACGCTGAGTTCATTCAACACTTTAGACACTTCCAACAAGGAGGAACACAGTAGGTATTTAATAATTCTTGTAACACTGAAAACTTTATAAAGGAATGACTGTCACATCACTCAAACCATGCAAGAATCACACACACACACACACACACACACACACACAAGTAATTGGTGACATTATGCATTATGTCTGAACCTAAAGGATGATCAGGATTTGAAGGAAAGGGTTACAGGAATGGGGAGAGAAGGGCTTTTCAGGAGAAGGAACAGCACATGTGAAGTTTCAGTCACAGAGACCTTGGCCCAGCTGGGTCTGGTAAGATCTTGGGAGGTGCAGGGAGAGGCAGGAATGTGGTCAGAGAGTAAGCAAGGAATACCAGACCTTCGTATCCAAAATATGTTGTTAGCACCTCAGTCTCTGTTCACAGAAGGGAAACGAGACCATTTAAACCATGCAGGGTATAGATGATAGTGGTCTTTGGAAATGCAGACTAGGTGACTTATAAAAACAAATCTATATCTCACAGTTTTGGAGACTGGGAAGTCCACAATCATGGCACCAGCAGATTCATCATCTGGTGAGGGCCTGTTCCTGGCTCATAGATGATTATGTGGGACCTTTTTCATAAGGACATTCATCTCCTTCAGTAGGACTCTACCCTCATATCCTAAGCAACTCCCAAAACCCCACTTATCAATACCATCAACTTGGGTATTAGAATTTCAATATATACATCTGGGGTGATACAGACATTCAGTCCATAGCATACAGGCACTTCCCATGCATTTTGGAGGGTGAGAAATATTGCCCTAAGTGACAGATCTTGGCTAGTTCAAATAAACTGTAACTTGCATTTTTATAATCATCTCTCCTGCTGTTTTTTGACTGTTCCATAGAAAAATACGTATCCACATGCATGCACAATCAAAAAAACCCCTAATTTTTATAAGAACGAGAAAGAAAAAACAGCCTTACCTCCAAATCTGTGGCATAGCATTTACCATTCTGCTCAGCATGATACCATACCCACATTCAGCATCATTTAATGAACACCCCTTCCTGGAATGATATTCAAACTGTCACTTGTGAAAGGGCTTTTTTATAAAACAATATCAGAAAATATTCATACAATTCTTCATGAAAAATGAATCAAAAACTATATAAGCAGCTGGTGCAAGTACAAGCAAGTGAAACACAGAGGAATAGCTACAACATTAGTTCTTTGCTGCCTGCACAGAGAATAAAACTTCCTAGAAGGCCCCCTACCCAAAATGTTTTTACAATATGGTAACAGCCTTTGATGTAACACATTTTACCTTGTTCCTCCTCGCCCCCCACCACCCCGTTGTTTTGGAATTCATCCTGGCAATAAGAAAGGAATACATATCATTATATGCAGATGATATGATTCTATATGTAGAGAACCCCAAAAAATCCACAGAAAAACTTCTTGAAATAATAAACCAGTTCAATAAGGTTGCCGGCTACAAAATCAACACACAGAAATCAGTAGCCTTCCTATACGCAAAAAAACCAAGCAGAAGAAGAAGAAATTAAAAAGGTCATCCCATTTACCATCGCACCAAAAACAATTAAATACCTGGGAATAAACCTAACAAAACACGTAAAAGAACTATACAAAGAAAACTTTAAAACGCTACTAAAAGAGATAGAAGAAGACACAAGGAAATGGAAAGACATTCCTTGCTCATGGATGGGAAGAATTAACATCATCAAAATGGCCATCCTACCAAAAGCAA
>PVHY01003697.1:0-26524 GCA_004024945.1 Uropsilus gracilis | reverse complement strand
GACAAAAGATCTTGAATGTCAAAAAACTTCCTCTCCAAAAAAAGAGAGAATGGAGACCTAACTATTCCAGACTTCAAGCTATACTACAAAGCCATAATACTTAAAACAGCATGGTACTGGTACAACAACCGACAATCAGACCAATGGAACAGAATTCAGAGTCCAGAAATAAAACCACACACATATAGGTAATTAATCTTTGACAAAGGAGGGAAAAACTTATATTGGAACAAAGATAGCCTCTTTAACAAATGGTGCTGGGAAAACTGGACTAAGACATGCAAAAAAATGGACCAAGACATCTCTCTCACACCATGTATAAAAATTAATTCAAAATGGATAAAAGACTTAGATATCAGACCTGAAACCATAACATACATAGAGGGAAACTTGGGCAAAACCCTCCATGAAGTACAATTTAGAAATCCCTTTCTGGAATCATCTGCAGAAGGCAAAAATTGAAGGAAAACATAAACAGATGGGCCTTCATTCAACTAAAAAGCTTCTGTACAGCAAAAGAGACAAAAGAAAAAACTAAAAGAAACCCAACCAAATGGAAAAAAATTTTCACCCTTCACAAGAATGATAAGGGATTAATAATACAGATCTACAAGGAACTCACACAACTAAACAAAAAACAAGATGCCCAATCAAAAAATGGGGAGAAGAACTAAAAAGACACTTCTCCAAAGAGGAAATACAAATGGCCAGCAGGCACATGAAAAATTTCTCAATGTCACTAGCAATCAGAGAAATGTAAATCAAAACCACAATAAGATACCACTTTACACCAGTAAGAATGGCCCACATCAAAAAAACAGGCAACAACAAGTGCTGGTGTGGATGTGGAGAGAAAGGAACACTCTACACTGCTGGTGGGAATGTAAACTGGTCCAGCCACTATGGAAAGCAGTATGGAGGACCCTCAAACTCATGAAAATGGAATTACCATTTGACCCAGCAGTTGCACTTCTGGGAATCTACCCAAAGGAGACCTCAATGTGGGTACAAAAAGACACCTGTGCTCGGATGTTTATTGCAGCACTATCTATAATTGCAAGGACATGGAGACAACCCAAATGCCCCAGAACAGATGAGTGGATGAAAAAGGTGTGGTATATATACATAATGGAGTATTACTCATCAATTAAAAATGACAAATTTGATGAATTTATGGACACCTGGATGTACCTAGAAAAATCATTCTAGCAGAAATGAGCCAGATAGAAAGGGACAGAACCCAAATGGTTTCACTACTATATGGTCAACCAAATGAAACTACACAAGGGGAGAGTGGGGACCAGCTGGAGCAGGCAGGGAGGGGAGGTGGTGGATGACCCCCGGGACTGAAATGATGTGAAATATATATAAATAAATTATTTTAAAAAAAGAAAGGAATACATAAACAGAGAAGATTTTCTCAAACAATAACAGTCTTTGAATTTACTCTCAAGTTCTTTGGGAGTATAAGAAACCTCCAAAATCCAAAGAAAATAAAAAAGTTATGAGTACAGAAGTGCCTCCCAAATTCTGCTTCCTGCCTGCCAAAAGCAGCAAGAAGAAAATAATGAAAAGAACAAAATAGTGATATTGGCAGTTTTTCGGAAAACCCAACCATGGTGGAGGAAATCCTCAGTCTCTGCTGAAAGCAAGTGACTATTCAGCAAGCTGCTAAGAAAGAGTGGTTACCACCTGGCATTAGCAATCAACAGTATTCCATCAGCAGGCTTCTCTACACAGAGTCTCTCGATGTGGAGTGTTTTTTTCCCCCACCACAAGTCTGTGGTGGTTTCCTTAAACCTGGATGTAATTTGGTGCCTAATGCTAAGCCCCCCATTCACATCTATCATGTCACCCAAATGTCAGTCCTTCCTCTCACCTCTTCTCTCACCAGACTCCCAACCCCCCCCCCCGCCTCCCCACCATTTCACTTTGGCCTTTTGGAGCCAGTGACAAATAAAACTTCCATTCCTTAATCTCTGAAGAATGTTCCTTTACTCCTTGTAAATTTGTCCCCTCAAAAAGATATGTGAAAGTCCTTATTCCCAGTAACTCAGACTGTGAACTAATCAGAAACAGGATCATCATAGACGTTAACTAGTTAAGATGAGGTCATACTGGTGTCCCTCTAAGACATGGGGAGAACACCCCATAATGCCGGACAAGAGGAGTGACATAGCTACATTCCAGGAGATGCCCAACAAATCACCAAATGTTAGGGTGAGGCATGGAAAGCCCTCTCTACAGTTGGCAGAGGAAGCATGGTCCAGCTGGCACCTTGACTGATGTCTGTCCTCCAGAACTCCGTGACAAAAAATTTCCTTGAAACTGGGAGCAGGCATGGATCCTTCTCACTGACCAATTTGCCTTGTAAAACATATGTTACTCTCCTGTGACCTTTTGCTTCTTTAGGGTTTATGTCAGGTTTATCCCTCCAACTACTCATGCTTCTGTCACCCAGTCAACTCAAGTGCTCTCAAAGTGACCAGACCGGAACTCTTCATGTCTCCTACTACCAGATTCTCCACCCTAACCCAAACCTGTTTCCCTACATTTCCTATCTCATTTAATAGCATCGCCATCCATAATAGCATCCAAAAACTTGAAAGTCATCTTTCAACAACTTTTTTTTCCTTCTGAGACTGGGTCTCCCTGTTTTTGCTCGTGGAACCGCAGGCTCACATTGCCCTTGGTACCATGGACTCAAGCAATCCCCAGCCTCAGCTTCCCAGGTAGCTAGGATTACAGGCACACACCACCACACCCAGCTATTTTTTGGGACTAGGTCTCCCTGTTTTGCCCTGGGCAGGACTCTAACCGTAATCCCCAGACCCCAAAAACTGTCACTTACAAAGTTAGGTCACTGTGCCTAACTTAACACCTTCCTGTTCTTAATCCTTAGAGACAATCATATGTTGAAAATTGTTGGTTCTACCTCCTACCTGCTCTTCTCATCCCTGTGACCTCACCCTTAGTTCATGCTAAAAATTCTGTTACCCACATTATTTCAGTGGCCTCTTAAAGTGAAATCCCCACTTTCACTATTATTCCCCTATACTTCACAATGCACCCAAAGTAATGTACAATTTTGAGCGTTGTTTACTTAAGTAGGGAGAAAACAGACTTGCACTGGTTTTCCAAAGTGGCCTGTGACTCTTAAAAGGACAACTTTCTAGTGGTTCTGAAGTATATAATTTTCCATATTCTTGTGTGTATGTGTCTGCTGCTAACATTTCCACTGCTGAGATTTATTTATAAATTCACTCACTGATTTTCTACCATCTGCTAAATGCTAAGAATGCCACAGTGAACAAGCCAAGAGATTCCTCTCACCATTTGGCATCTGGCTTTTGCTCACCCTTCATATCTTAGCTCAGCCTTCATTTCTTCCAGGAAGGCTCAGATATGCTCTTTATTTTTTACCTCTTTTGAACTAGTACTTATTTCTGCTATTTTATAGTGAAAGCATCTGCTCATGTGTCTTCTTCCTTACTGTCAGCAATGTGTGGGTTCAAGCTAACTATTTTCAGAGCCTAATGCACACTCCTGTGTGCAAAAACAATTAAATAAGCACTTGTTGAACTGGAGAAGAAGAAAAAGTTCAAGTTTGATTTATCCCTTAAAAGGGAAATAAATTATCCATTCCCAAATGATTCCATGAAACTAAGAAAAGTCACAGCAGAATAGAGACTAAATAAGGCATTATTGGAACATAATTGTACAGCATGGTAACTATAGCTAAGAATACTATACTGTATATTTGAAATATCTGAATTACTTAGTACATCTTAAAAGTTCTCATCACAAGAAAAAAATGTCTAACTCTGTATGGGGTCAATAATAACTAGATATATTGTGGTCTATTATTATTTCACAGCATACAAATATATGATCATTGAGTTATATGCATAATATATGTAAAATGTCAACTAGGTCTCAGTAAGTAATAAACAAGTGATTTTAAAAAATGTCTTAAAGGCTGTTCAGAATGAAAATGAATTTCATACTGGATAATGTTTTCTTCTATTCATCTCTGATATTTAAGTCAACAGAAAAAAATGCTATGGGTGATGACACTGCTGATGAAGAGTGGTTGCAAATGAAACTTATCCTTAGGACCTGGTGTTGAAAACAAACCCAAATCCCATGTTCTCATGTGACTTTGATCCAGAAATGGAATCTGGGATTCTGCAAAGCATGTCCCTCATGTCCTTCCGAAGAGCAAGACCTTTGGGAACAGAACAGCTACAGAAGTGCCACCCCCCACAGGGAGCCACTGCTCTCTAAAAGGCACTGCTCAGTAACCCTTAAAGCACAATCAAGGTGATTTTCCCTTTACATTTCTCTTTACTCAGATTTCTTCCGGTGAGAATTGTTCATGGCCTCGGGGAAGATTGAGATTGTCAGATCTGAAATACAAAGGGAAAGACTCCAAAATGTGTTAGTTAAATAGTTTGGAAGTACTAGCTGGGGGAGAGGGGGGGAATTATTGAGATTCAAAAGGCAAATGCTTAAGCAAATAGAAGACACTGTTGTATGTATTTTTTTAATGAGCATCCTACTAAAATGGTTAACCAAGTGTAATCAAACTTTTAAATTAATTTCCAGCTTGTAGAAAATACAGATTTTTTAAAGTTACATGATACCAAAAAGGAAATAATCAGGTAAATCAGAAGATAAAATACTTTACATAACAATTAGTCTGGCTCCTCAGATGCCATTGTGCTTTTTTTTTAAGTAGGCAGATTGCTTTAGAATCAGATAAATTAAAAACCATTACAGCTAACTATAATACATTAATTCTGACTGGATCCTGGTTCTGAAGTATAAATTTAAATACTCTTACTGGAGACAATTGGAGAATTGTTCCCAGTATTGAATGTGTACTGTAAAATAGCAAAAACTATTAATTTTTTTAGGTATATAGTATACCTATATACTAATGGTATTCTTAGTAGGAGTATATCCTCATTCTTAGGACACGCATACTGAATACTGAAGAGTTTAGGAGTGAAAAATCCACAAGTGTTTAAAGTGTTTCAAATATACAACTTTCTATTAAGATAAATATGACAAAATGTTAATATTTTGCTGTTATACTATTTTACTTATGCTAACAATAGACTAACAATATTTTGCTGTTATACTATTTTACTTATGCTAACAATAGACTAAGACAAAGTACAGGTAAGTACATGCAATGATTCTGTTCTTTCAACTTTTCTGCAGATTTGAAGATTTCTATGATGAACAGTTGAAAAAAATAGCTTGAAAAGAGAACAGATGAAGAATTAGCTCATCCCGCCCCAAGGGTGAATTTTGGAGCTGCTGTGAGTAAGCAGCCAAAGTGATGAGAAGGGAAGTCAGTGGAACATCTAGACCAGGGTAACCTCAAGGACATAATTGTCGGCATCACAAAACCTTTTCCCTGTGCCCAGGGAGAACTGTGCTCAGAACCCCCTCTGGATCTGACCCACCATGCCTACCTACATTTTCCTTTCACTGAATTCTCCCTCAGTGGGCCAAGTTGCCTTCCCCAAACCTAGTTTTGGTAAGAACCCCTAAACTATCACCTGTATCCTTGAAACCTGATTGTAGATATGCTTTCGGGTGTTCTTTTCTGTGAGTCCTTTGGTCCACAGGGAAATCACCAGCACAAATGAACACTGAGAAGGAGGGGTGTTAACTAACCCCACATGCCAGATATTGGAGTCACACTCAGTTTCTGCCCAGTTGAGACTCATTATAAATATATAGTCAATTTTCACTTTTTATTTAATTTAAATAACTTTACAGTTATAAACAACACTAACAAAATAAAAGTGAATATATGCATTCAAACTTTCCTCTGAAATTTAGTCGTTTGTGGGAGAAAATTTGGGGTATTAAAATACACTGCTTAGAAGTTTCTGAAACTTTTACCTCCAAAAAGAAGCAGGCATTGACAAATCAAAACCACAATGAGATACCATCTTACACCAATAAGAATGGCCCACATCCAAAAAACAGACAATGACAAGTGCTGGCGTGGATGTGGAGAGAAAGGAACACTTTTACACTGCTGGTGGGATTGTAAACTGGTCCAACCACAATGGAAAGCAGTGTGGAGAACCCTCAAACTAATGAAAATGGAACTACCATTTGACCCAGCAATCGCTCTTCTGGGAATCTACCCAAAGGAGACCTCAATGTGGGTACAAAAGGACACCTGTGCTTGGATGTTTATTGCAGCACTATTTATAATTGCAAGAACTTGGAAACAACCCGAATGCCCCAAAACAAGAGAACTGGATGAAAAAGATGTGGTATATATACACAATGGAATATTATGCATCAATAAAAAATGACAAATTTGATGATTTTCTGGTAACATGGATGTACCTAGAAGAAATCATACTGGCAGAAACAAGTCAGAAGGAAAAAAACAGATACCAAATGGTTTCACTAATATATGGACAACCTAATGAAAGTACACAACTGCAGGAGGGAACCAGCTGGAGTGGCTAGGGAGGGGAGGTGGTGGGGGACTCCCAGGGACCTCAATAAAGTGATTGATGTGAAATATATATATGTATAAATTAAAATTTAAAAAATTTTAAAAAAGAAGCAGGCATTGATAATCCCTGAGGACACGTGCTAACTGACATAAGCCAGACAGAAAAGTACAAGTGCTGTGTGAGTCCACTGGTATGAGGGACATGAGTCAAGGTTAGAGGGGAAGGTGGTCAGGAAATAGAATAGTGGTTGCTAGGGGTTGGGAGGGGGAAATGGAGTTACTGTTCAATGGTTAGTTTCAGTCTGGGAAGATATAAAAGTTATGGAGATGGTTGGTGCCACCAAACTGAACAACTGGAAATGGTTAAAATGGTAAATGCTAATATATGTCCATCTTACCACAATAAGAGATAAAAGAATACTGAACTACCTTTTAAAATAAAAACAGGCAGATATAAAAATATAAAGTTAGTGAAAGGTTAGTCCAACCTCAGGAAGCCAAAGTGAATGGATTTGCCTGAGCTGAGTGAGAAAAAAGCTAGAAACAAGAAACTGATTTTTTTTTTGGCACAATAATAATTATTCCTCGCAGGAATGTAGCATTTTGATTTTCAAAATACTTCCAGGGGTGATCTAACTTGCTGTCATAACAAATCTGGGTGGTGGAGTGTGAAGAGCAGGGGTCCAGTTTCCAGAGCTACAAGTGGAGAGCCAATCCTACTCAAAGATGCACTCAGCTTCCCTGGGGCACTGACACCCCAGTTTGCCCATCAGAAAAACCGAAGTCTAGAGAGGTGAGCTGGGAACAAATCCCAGTCACCAACCAGCAGAGCATAGACTTGCTCCTGGGACTTTAAACTAGCTAATGAGTGCTCTTTCCACAAGCGAGAGGGATTAACACAAATGAACTGGAAAAGTCAAAAATAATTCCTGACTGTCAAAGAATGAAAGAATCCCTATTCTAGCTTAAAATGCAAAAGACAAAAGGATATAATTTGGGGATGTATTTTAAGCTTTATAAAATCCTCTCACCCCTGCCTCTTGAGTAGAAAAGTGGGTAAAAACAGAATCTGGGGTGAGAAGTCATCTGACTCATCCGTGATGTGGTGGAGAAGGCTCTGTAAGCAAACACCCTGCATTTATTTCAAGTTCTGATACTGCCAGTCTTGGCAGTCAGTCCACTGCATCTGCTTCAGGGGCTCTCCTTTGGAGACACCGTCAGAGACCTATTTTAGGACAGTGGAAGTAACCTAAAATATGTGGCCAGGAAGCTAGAATTTAAAAGCACAGACACTTACAGGCAACAGCATAAGCCTCCTGGCTGCCGTGGAATGGAGGGGGTTAAACATCCAGATGTGTGTCTTAGGCCCCGCCTGACACAGAACAGCCTTCTCCACAGAACACCATGCTGTGTGCTGGCCTGTTCCAGGAAGCAGCCTGCAAAGGTGCCTGCGAGGGAACACACGTGGTCTCAGGGGTGAACTGGGGACATTCTCTGAGGTGCCAAGGGTTTTTCTGAGCAGTCAAACGTACACTGACAGGCAGGTCTGTGTGTGCTTGAGACGCTTGTTCCATTGCCCAAATGAAAGACTCCTTGCGGAATTCACCCACAAGGGGAAGTGAGTTAATGACTGGGGCGGTTCACCTTCTGCCTAGATGCGTCATAAAATCAAACTTGTAAAGCCTGGCTGTGAGAGTACATTCGCTCACCCGAATGTGGTTCTGTGGAGCTATGAAACATTTCCAAGAAGGAATCCTCACAGTGGAAGGAGAAAGTTCCTAGGCTTTCTCTGGGCTAGGAATCGGGCCAATGACCTGAGTCTGACAGCTGGTCCAGACGTGGCCACCGACAAGTAGTCCAAAGTTGTCTGTAGCATCTGGGACTACTGACTCATCAGCCACTCTCTCCCATAGCCCTACATTCTCGTGCAGGCTTGAGCTTGCAGGCCCTACAGTGCTGAGGCCCCAGTGCCCAGACTTGTCCTTCTACCCTTTTGGGATTCATCTTTATCTCCACCAACACCTTTCCTTGGACCCAGAGACTCAGCCTGGTCCTCCAGTTGCAAATACAGGGTACACTGTTACACTGTTGCCCAGACCCTTCCAGAGATGGTCTGAGCTGCTCTAAGAGGTTCCTGGGCTGAGACAGTTCAAGGTCTCCAGGTCTTTGGTGTTTTTCTGGCCCTTTAAGTTTAGTTGACCACACTCCCAACAAGCCCAGCTGCCCACCATGAGCCACAGCCACACCTGTTCTGGGCTAATTCTGTTTACCCTGGGGCTACTACTTTGCTCTCTCACCTCCCTGGTTCTCAGATTCCTGGCTCCATATCCCAGCTCCATAGCTGCATCTGGCCCTTTCACTTAGGACTTCCCCACTTAGACTGCGTTTCTCACTTGTTCCTGATTCAACTTGCTTCTATAGTACCAGCCTCATTCTTGGTCTCAGGTGAGGACTCTATGATTCACCCCAACCCTTGGGTACCCCCCTCAGTTGGTTGGGAAGGCTCTCAGGAGAAGCAGAGGGTGATGATTCATTCCTGCCTGCTCCTAATCCTTGGTCTTGCTTTACCCTCAAATTCCAGTAGCTGGAGGTAGGAGTATAGAGGGTTCTCTAATTGTACCCTTGGCTATTGGCCCTCACTTGGGTCCTTATCTCTGGAATCTTTTCCTCACCAGAGATACCCCTGCCCTGGGCTTAGCTTGGTTTCATGCTGACTTTTCCCAGTTATAGCAGGCTCACATTCCTACATTTGCATTAAGATCAGAACATGGGAAGTTTGCAGGTATCTGAAGGATCAGGGAGTCTGGGAAGAGAGGACAACATTGGGTGAGCCCTGACAGGGTGCAGAGCCTGGGGAGAGTTTCACATCAGGGAACATTTCCCTTTGGGGTTGTTTATGAGAAGCCTAATGGGGCAACTGAAGGCAAGTCACTGGTCATCAGGCCTGTTTTACATTCTCTAAATTGGGACAGGGCAGGAGGTAAGTGCGTGGACCAGGGATATGTTGTTCTGGATGGTATTTCAGACAAGCTTCCAGCTGGAAGATCCTGGGAGTTGAGAGTGACCGCATGTGAGTCAGATGCTTTTCCTTGTGTGCTCAATATTTCATGTCTAGGCTTAATGACATGACTCATAGATAATTCTGTAGTAAACATCACACAGGCTACTTTTTCTTTATTTTATATTATTTCATGGACATATTCTCAGAGATGGACTACTGGGCCATAGAGGCAAACTGAGACTAAGGTTATAATTGCTTCTATCATCTCATGCATCCCTACTCAGTTGGCACAAGAGTCTGTCTAGAAAAATATGGAACTCCACTCTGGAGACACAGGCATCAAGTTACTTCACACTGAAGGGTTGATGTGCTATGACCCAAGCTGCCCAGGTTTATTGTCATTGATGTTATTTTGGCTTTTTGTGGAGATATTTGCCAAGCATTAGGAGCTCTGTTCATTCAATCTCATTTAATCCTTGCAATCATGCTCTGAAGAAGATATGATGATTCTTTGCACTTTACAAAGGAGGAAACAAGAAATCAGAGATTAAGCTATCATCACACAGTAAAAAAATCAAAGAACCTGGGTCCAAGCCTTTACTGCTGTGCCACACTGGGCTCCAATTCTTCCCCCAATACAACCCTGTCTGTGTAGGTGGGAGCATACTCTGTACAGCTGCGGAGATGGGGCTGGGGTAGGTGGGGCTGGAGAGGGAAACCAAGGCACAAGGCTCCCACCCATAAACTGTTTCCATTTGTTTCTTGCTGATGAAAAGCATATTGCCAATAATTTTGTTTTCCTCTCTCTTTCTCTCTCTCTCTCCCTCTTTCCCTCTCCCCCCCTCTCTCTTGCCCCCTGTAAATAGAGGACCTATTATCCATCAAAGATCTTGACCAAGGCTAAGCATGTCTTATAATACATATTACTGAACATGAGCACTTGTAACTGGGTCCCTCCTTATGTCTAAATTGTTTCCCCATGGATTTATTTCTACTGGCCCAATATCCACTAACTTTTGCACATATAATAACATCTCAATTAAATCATCTAACTTCAGTTTATATTCATTATAGCTTTTTTCCTTGTATTATTTTACCATATTTTGAAATATTCTCTTCCAGGTACACTGAATTCACAAAATTCCAGATGTTGCTCAGTAATATATCTGGGCCACTCATAATTCTGGCTCTCTTATGACTGCCAAGGAACCAGTTGCAGCTGAAGAAGCTTATGAAATGACAAGAGCTGGCATCTGCACAAACCTAGGGAACCAGATTTAGAGAAATGAATGGGTTGGGAGCCACAGCTGGGTATGGCAAGAGATCATCCTGATGGCTCCAAGAGCTGAATTCTATCCCACACTGAGCTGTGCAGACCAC
Source organism: Uropsilus gracilis (assembly GCA_004024945.1). NCBI lineage: Eukaryota > Metazoa > Chordata > Mammalia > Eulipotyphla > Talpidae > Uropsilus > Uropsilus gracilis. The sequence continues at coordinate 15,647 of PVHY01003697.1, read as the reverse complement.
ACATTTATCAGACCTCTCAGATATAACAGAAACCTGACTGGCTGCAGCAGAGGGAGAAAGTAATGACTCCTGCCTGAAAGTTCTAAGGGTAGTCTTTAAGAATAACTGGACGCAAGTGTTGAAATGGTGGCATTGGGAATGTGTCCCCATCCCTGTGTTCAACTTTCCTCTCTCCAAGTGATGGCATGATGATCACTAGTAGCTCCCTGATGATTTTCTACAAAAATTCTAAGAAAAAGAAAGTGCTATTTCCCAATTGTTCCATCAAACGCCTCAGGACTAAATTGGCTAATTGTTGAACACCTTCAGGTTGAACCTTCCGGTACCTTCCAGTACTGTCTTCAGTCTTTTCCCTGCTCGTAGCTGGAGGTTGGACTGTGGCTATATCATTGTTTCCCTTTCCTTAGGTATTATCAGTGGAAAGACCAGCGGATACTGGTCTAGGAGAAAAACCATGAGGGTCTGCATGAGCTAAGTGTGTATCTCCACTAACAGTCACAAGTCCTGCTTCAGCTCTCCAATATATCTTCTCTTTTTGAGTTCCTGCAATGGTTCCTCAATCTTGCTTCTACAGTGAGCTCAATGCCCCACTGCACTACTTCTTATGACTTTTCTATACTTACCTGTATCTATAGGAATGTTATTTGATAAACCAAGTTGAAAGTGTTTCTAGAACTATTACTGAGACAGATAACATGCCTATTCCTAAATCAAATCTGTGATATTCACTGAATAGATCTCCATCACATGCCTACACTTAAAACAAAGGTAATGAAATTAGCTCCATGCAAACCATACTTACTGAGAATGGAGGAGGAAGAGTCTCTGAAAGGGGGAAACAAAAACAATCTATGATCACTAGATTTAGAAAGGTGACCAGCAGGAATTCTAATCACCAGTGTTAAACTACCCAATCATTCTTTCGAAACAGTGCATATATAGAAATAATGATGAGTTCCAGAGAGTAAGTGAATGCTGAAACAGCACTAAGGGTGCTTTTCGTCTTTGTACACTCAAACCAATGACTCCAAAAACCTGACCACTCATTTTCTAAGCTCTGGGCCTGTTGACAATTCTCTTCTGAAACAAATTGAAATTTCTATCATTGATTCACTTCAAAATGTCATAAAGCAGCTTATGTCATAAAGCAGCTTGGCTGGCTGAGCAATAAAACAGGCCTTCTTGGCAGCTTGGATGAACTGCCCTGACAGCAGGACTGAGGATAGGACATTGAACATTGCCAAGAATGGACAATGTGGAAGCTACCTAGTGGCAGAAAGGACAGGGCCAAAATCATAACCACTCTGAAAAAAAAAAAAAAACTACATCAGTTGAAGGATAAACATAAAATGGTACAAAAGTGTAAGCTAGGTGGCATGTGCCTGTAATCCCAGTTACCTGGAGGCTGAGGCTAGGGATCACTTGAGTCCATGTGTTTGGGACCACCCCAGGCAACATAGTGAGACCACCTAGTCTCTAAAAAAAAATTGTAAAATAGCAACTTCTTCAGAGTGTAAGTGCTATAATGAAGAACACAAACCCAATGCCCCATTATAAAATATTCTCTTTATAATGATTGGCTGTGCCATTGTTGAGCAACCTTGCAGGTAAAACCATAAACCACTATCCCAGTGAATCTCAGCCTTTAACCATTATGCAGAAAATTAGCTATACAAATGTTAGTTTATATGTCCCTTAGCCCCAATAAGGATGGAGTTTCCACTGTGCCTTCTTAATGGACATATTACCAATCAATAATATGGTAAAATTATTTTAATTTCTTGCCATTTTCTCAATAAAGCCTCAGGTACTACTTCGGTTGAAGTTCAAGAACATGTCTCCAGCAAGAGAACAGGCCTCCTGAACCAGTTGTGTGCCTCCCTTCATCCCACTAGTAACTCTTTTATGACACAATTCCATTGCAGTTCTTTTTCTCTTAAAAAACACTTGGATAGGTGATCCATTCCTACCCATCCTGAGCCTGGCCAATTCAGGTTGTCTTCCTGTTCTATCACCTTCATTTGCCTTTTTGTTAAATAAACTTGCCTTCTTAAAAAAAAAAAAAAGCACTTAGATGTCAGTCTTTTGAGCAAAGAGGGATGTAAAGAATTCATTTGCTGCTATGCTCTAGAAACTCGGAAATGAAGAGCTGGAGTCCAGAGAGAGAAAAATATCCAAGGCTTTAGCCAGTGAAATCTTTTATCTATACCTGGACCTGACATTACCATGGAAAGATGATGGATACTAGCAGCAACAGGGTCAAGCTCAAGTTCTAGTGTGTGACCTTAAACAAGTCATACCTCTGTAAGTTCCAGTTTCCTTATCATCCTATATTATTGTTTCCAAGACACTAAAATTTTGATATGCTTTGGAAATGAGTTCTTTGAGTCAAGATAGCTCTGACTAGTATTTCCAAGGACATTCCTGCTTTGAAGAGCCCATGTGAGCAAAAGTCATCAATAAACTTAGAATAGTGGAAACATGACAAAAAGATTTAATTTCTGCTTGATCCATATGCAGTTTGTGGGAACATCTCATTCAAAAGGATGCTGGGGTTATATCAGGATTCAGCAGGAAAGTACACTGACCAAAAGATAGAAGAGAAGGCCTGGCCCCATGCATGGCATTCCCATTGTGGTAATTGAAAGCACTGAGCTTGAAAGTCAAGTCTTGGTGGTAGGGATATGGGCTAGCTTTTGCTTTAATAGCAAATAATAAAAGATACAACTTCAATAGTTTATAGTCATGCATTTTCTTACCATACCTAGAATCAGTGTGGGCTGTATTGGGTCTGCTACACATTTCCTTTTGTGCAAGGACCCATGCAGAAGGAACAATTCTCATCTGGGATATGCTATGTTTATGACCAAATCACTCAAGCCAAATTTGAAGCTTCTGCTCAGACATAGCATAAGTCATCTTGTTCACATTTCATTGTCCAAAGCAAATCACATGTCAATGCCCTAAACCAGTGGGGAGAGGATATATAATCTTATTGGGAAGGGGAGTGAATAACTGCAAGTGGTACTTTCTATCATGTGGTATTTCAGAAATATCTTTCAGTATTAAGAAAGGGGTGTTAAGGAAATGGGAAAACCTTGGGGTACACAAAATTGTTATATTTTATATACAAATTAAATCAATATAAAAAGATAAAAATGGGGGGAGTGTGAGGAAGAAAGGTTACAATACAACCATGTAAACATCACCAATATTGTATGATAACTAAAAAATAAAAAAATTTAAATAAAAATAAAAATTGTTAATAAAAGAAACTATTTTTATTTTTTCTACAATACACATGTAATAAATATGTAATTTAAAAATGAAAAGTTGTTAGTGTGTCTGGTGGATATTGGGAATCTCTGGAAAGGGAGCAAATTGATACCTATAAAGAGGAAGGTATGCTCCTCTGGGATACTAAATATGTCTATCATATTTTAAAAGTCAATGTCCTTAAATCTCCAACTCTTGCCAGTTACTTGCCAACCTGTCACAGGAAAACCTCATGATAGTATTATCTATATACATTGTTTTCATACCCTCACCTCATAATCTCTCCTCGATCCATTCCAATCAGAGAGGAATAAAGCTAGAAATACATAACAGAAGTAAAACTGCAAAAAATCACAAATATGTGGAAATTAAACAACATACTGATAGTTAATGAGTCCAAAAAGAAATGCTTAGCAGATTTTCTTAATACTACCTTACTCCATGCTCTATCATAGAACCTACTGTTTTAATAACTAGAGAAAGCAATTATATATGATGAATAGGAAATACCACAAATCCCCATACACATCACCTTTTGCTGCTTAACAAACAACCATAAAACTTATGCAACAGTCTGCATTTATATCATCCTCACAGGTTTTCAGATTGGTTGAGATACTTTTCTTCAAGTTCCAGATCTGCGGGCAAGCAGGATAGTTTGACTAGAGGAAAAAAAGACTTTTGAGGGCATTTCCTTATTGGAACAGAGGACAAAAGTTCCCAGAGCAATGATGAGTACACACAATTTCTCTTAAGGTCTAAGCTCAGATCTTGGATGTCCTTATTAGCCAAAGCAATTCATACAACCAAGTCCAACATCAATGGAAAAGGAAAGAATGTTTAACTTTACCATAAAGGTTGGAAGGAAGGAAATGAATAAATATTCACCAGACTATAATCTCCTCTTTATTAGTCCCTTGGAAAAGAGTTTCAAAAATGCTGCTACTGTTACTGCTATGGATCTTGAAACTGTTGGTTGTATTAAAAAGGAGAGATTAACTCATCCTCTAATTGTAATTAGTAAAAGTCATAATAAATTCTTCAAAACTATTTTACCCAGATACAGTCAACAAGTACTGCTTAACTTATTCTTAGATAGATTGTTTCAACACCATCTTTTCTAGTACTCAATAGGAACTTTAAAAATTGTCTGCATGATACATCAAAGCATTGAAAGGGAATTAAACATTATTAATAGGAACTGAGTGATTATACTTTTTCTGAAGTCTTCTCCTAAAAGAAAAATCCTTCTGACATCTGAATTTTGATTTATTCAACCCTCCAAAGGAATCAGAACAGATTTCATCTCTGCTGATGTAAAAAATAAATTCAAAAGAAATATAATGTAGAGTCCAGTCTTCCTGGTCTTGAAGACCTTGATATACTGCTAACATTTTCACACCAAAAAAGCTGATAAAAATGATGACATTATTCTGAATTCGGTATGATTCAGTTCAATAAATGATATGTAGCTTCTTTTCATGAAATAACCTCCACACCCAATAAATACATCTCCCACAAAGGTTTCTTATTTGTTTGATTTAGAACCGGGTGAAAAGAAAGATATTTTTATCTTAATTTCATGCCAGAAAATATGAAGTCATGAAAATATTCTGAAAAGGATAGGCAATTTTTAAACACGACCTTTAGAGCCAGGTCCAATCTCTTTTGCCAAGTTCAATGAAGAATTGTTTGGAGTAAGAACAGAATATTGCTCTGAGATTGAGCCACTAGAAAGGTTGATACACTATGATGTCTTTGACTTGTGTAACCTCCCTGACCTTGAAATGAACTCTGTGGGGAGGTAATATGGTCAAAGCTGACAATGAGGTAAAGAATGCATGTCCAAATCATAAGGTACATAGAACTACACTATCCAAACCAAGCTAGTCGGGTCAAAGTTTCACTTAGTGAAAAATCCATATGCACATTATTGTCAAATATGAGAAACACCTCTAGATTTAAGAAATTGGTAAATAGCATCGAAGTTTTTCCATTTCTCCTTCCAAAAATGACATTAACACTATATAAAAATAATAAACAAATTGCAGTACCAGAAAAATAAAGAGGAAAAGTACCACCATCAAACAAGTGCTGAAAGACCTGAAGCAAAGTATAGTGTGATGTATATTTAAAATTTTATGTCTAGATATAAATATTTGATTTACTAATCAAACTGATAAAAAGGCAACAAGTGCCAGAGTTGAACACCCAGTGCAGGCAAAAGTGGATAAATAAGTGTGCAGATTGGTTTCACCAAAAGAATTTTCAAAAAAATATTGGTGACAAGATGGGATTCCCTTCTCCATATACTCCTAGTTAGTTTGCAGCAGAATAAAGGTAGTAACTCCTGTGGGGAAAGGGGACAATCACAGCATACACTGGGAGCAACATCTGGAGGAGGGTGCATCAGCAAGTGTGAAGCAGCTGAGCAGATGTCCTGAGCAAGGTGGGTTCTAGGCCCAGTAAGCAGCAGAGCAAGCAAAGCAAGCTGCCCAGGCACAGTGGGCATCAGCTGGCTCCAGTGAGACTTGGATCAGGGTCAGCAAGCAGCCTTCACACAGTAGTCCCTGGAACAGTTCTGCAAGCAGTAGTCCAACCCAAGAAAGCAGCCTTCTTGGCAGGGCCTGGTCCCCATTGGCTCCAGTTCTTGAAGCAGCAACCCTGATTGGAGAAACAGCCCCACAGGTAATAATGTCACTTGATTATTCCTTAGACAGTGGAGACCCGTGCAGACTTCAACATGGTTGACAGAGGAGAGTCATGCTACACAGAACTAGAGTAGGTAGAGAGAGAAACTTCAGCATGATGATCTGGAGTAGGGGACACTGGTGCCAAGGCTACTGGCTCTGCCAGGAATGCTGAGGAGTAGGGAGAGGAGGTTGTATAGAGACACTCAGGAAAGAGAGAAAAATCTTGTGGAGGAGCTGGGAAGCTCACACAGGCTGGGACCCCTATATGGATAATAGAGCAGACATTCTAATCTGTACTTCCCCTTTTAACCCCCAGGACTAATGCTTACCACATGAGGTATACTGACAGCACATGGCTGCCAAGTCTCTCCTCCTAAGTAACAGAGAGGAGAGATATTAGAGATGCCCCAAACGATCTCTACACACAAACATCTGGAACTCTCCAAATCCCTTTTATACTCTGCTGACTCAGCACCTGCAAGAGTGCTGAATGCATACAGAAGCCACCAAAAACATAGAGATAGATAGATTAGATAGATAGATAGATAGATAGATAGATAGATAGATAGATAGATAGATAGATGATAGACAGACAGACAGACAGACAGACAGACAGACAGACAGACAGACAGACAGACAGACAGACAGACAGACAGACAGACAGACAGACAGATAGATAGATAGATAGATAGATAGATAGATAGATAGATAGATAGATAGATAGATAGATAGATAGATAATCACAGTACCATCTGCAGAAAAAGTAAAATGGTTGAGTCCCCTAAGTTACTGCTAGAAGCATAAAAATAATAACAGAAACTTTAGCAAAATGGAAGACAAAAAAATATAACACATGGAAATATCCTCAAGAGGATATGACATTACAAAGTGAAATGGACTCTTCAGAATTCAAATGGCAAAACATGTAAAATTATATCATCCAATTAGAGTTCAGAACTGCTATAATGAAGAAACTCAGAGATAGAAAAAAATCTCAGAAAGACAAGTCAGATGAATATAAGAGAACTCAGAAAATCTAATCAAAAAATACAACAAAATTCAAGAGCAAATTAATGAGTTCAAAAATAAAGTCAAAAAATAAAGATAGAAATTGAAGCTTTAAATTAAGAAAATAACAGAAGTCCAAGGAGTTAAAGAACTCAATAAGTGAGATTAAGAACTCTAGAAAAGCTACAGAAATACAATAGATCAAATAGAGAACTGAATCAGCCTACTCAGAGAGTAACGTGTAACAAAATGGGAAGTATATATTAGGCACGTCCATTGTGTACCAAAATATGATGGTTGTCATGAGAAAAAGGACTTATGCAATTGTTTGCATTGTTAACTGAACTATTTGCCTTTTTTCATGGAACACCATTTTATTTTCCACCTCAAATTTTTCAGTTATACATGCATGATTTTGTAATAGCATATTGGTCATTTGAAAAATGTTTATATATTTAATTATATAACATCTGAAAAACATTCATTAATGGTACCATTGATCTCATTTTTTAAAAATTTAAGCATTAGGATGATGTCAAACATAAGCAGTTTATGGAAGTTTTCCAAACTTCTTTTTTTTTCTCTTGAAAACTAGAACATCATCATAGTAATAAATACTGTCAACTGTTTTCCCTACGGTAACTTGCTTCATTCCTTTTTGAGAAAATGTCTGCCAGATACCTGTCACTTGTTCTTTAAAAGTGGACATTGGTTGTATCCCAACTGCAACAGAAGTGGAAAAGAGCATGAGACCTCGCAACAGTAAGGTTCCTTAACTTTATTGTTACTGAGGTAAACCTTTTCACAACTTTCATGAGACTAAAATCCTAAGGGAACACAGACACCCCTAAAACCCATCAGTAAACACCAAAGAAGTGACAGTTTAGAAGACAGGCAAATGAAAGCTTCCATTAAACACATGTAGCTGCTGGCCCATATAAATTTGGGAAAGGTGGGAAAATCAATTGGATGACTGATTATGAAAAGAAAAATGATCTGATTTCAGTTTATGATTCACTACCTTTAAACAAACATACCATGAATTTATTCAGCATGGCAAACACCTTCCTCTAGGAATTGGAAGATCAGGTCAGGGCCCTGGCCCAGCTCTAAAGATGAGGAAGTGGAGATATGCAGGCTCTCAAGGTGCAGACAAAAGCATTCAGATTCTCAGAAATGATTACATGTGTATGTGTTATGTACAGCTAAGCAGTCATCTTAGTCATCTATTCAATCAGCAAGAACTTACGTACTAAGCAAAGTTTGGGGCAGTTGTTACCAATAAAAGATTGGCGTTAGTTTTTTTCTAAGTTTAGATATTTTTGGATCTGCTGAAGATACACTTCTTCAGACAGTTGAATTTTTTTTCCTTTAGAAGTAACCTGTTAGTCTAGTAAACAAATTATTACTAAGTAGTAATAAAACCAAGCATTTCAATAAATGAATACCTTTCAAAAATTCTGAAGACACAAAAATCAGTCTAATGAAATTTGATCACTTTCTAAAATTAGTCAATATATTTTCTTGGGGAACTGGTAAAATTTGCTATTCTTTATATCTTGAGTATGGTGATTTGATTTGAAATTTTGAAAAGCACATTATTTATGAAGCTGTAAGTTCTGGGAGAACTGGAAAAATAACCAATGGTTGAACTGATAGAACAGTTAGTCTCTTACATAACGTCCCCATATCTCATTTTCATTTTTGGTAACTGGAAGTTAGGATTTCATAACCCCTAGACTCTGATCTGTTATCCTAAACAATCTTTGAAATTCCCCCCCTCCCTAAAGTGATTGGCCAGAGTCAAACAGCAGTCAGTGATAACAATATTAGAGATCTGGAATGCAAACATTTCTCACTTCCTTTAGCAATTCCAAGAAAGTAAGATTACATATGTGTTTCAGGAGAGACTATATAGTAAGACTGTATATTTATGAGAGAAAAAGGAGATTATTAAAAGGTGAATAAAACATGGTAATACGTCCACTGTCCACCTCCAGTGCCAATATTTTCCACCATCACAGATCTTTTTTCACCTTGCGTGAGAGCACAGACACCATAAGGTTTGTCACAGATCTAGTGTCTTCCTCACTTAGGTATTTCTTACCCCATTAAAGATGATGTCTCCTCTGGGACTTCTGGGAAAAAGTAAGAGGAAGGTGACAACAACCAAAGAGGAAAAAAAAAAAATCACTTGTCCTGTTTCCCCTTCATTCTCACTAATACACATTTTTGACACATTTTTGACATCAGAGGTGAGCATTTTCTCACACAAGAAGCAATTCTGCTAGGTGTCTGACAATCTAAGTCAATTCTGATACTTTCTCCTGATACTTTCTCTCTGATACTTTCTCTTCCACAAGACTACTCCCCATTTCAAATGCCAATCACATATAGTAGGTCTCCAATTACCCACATCTGTCTCACAGTGCTCTCTGTACAACTGGGTTCTACTGTACTCACGCCTGAAAATTCAGCCAGGTATCTATCTCTTGCCATGTCTGCTCAGACCCATCATAGCTTGATCTACAATGTGCCTCAATATGGCTGCTAGTGTTCCATCAGTATGCAAAAGATAAAAACTTTATTAAATTGAATTAAGTGAACTACCTTGAATGGGACATTGAAGACATCGACCTGATTCACAAAGCAATGCTAGCTCTTTATACATAAAAAAATTTAAGTACTTTTCAATTAATAAATATTATCCAAAGGGTTTATTAAAGAATGTGGCCCAACATTGGGAAATGTAGTGATGTAATTAGTTACATGAACAGATTGAAGGAGTAAAACCAAATGTTCATTTTGATCAATGCTAAAAACTGTATTTCAAAGATCCAACACTCATTCCTGATTTAGAAAGTAAAGCCTCTTAATCAGGAATAACTAGAAGCTTACAGAAAATATATTTTCACGATGAAGCATTGGAAGCATTCTCATGAAAGTCAGAAACCAGACCAGGGTACCTATTGCATCACCACCAGTCTGTACTATGTGTCTTAGACCACACAGTTTGACAAGAAAAATGAGAAGTGTAAGTATGAGAAAGGAACATATTACTCACAGCTGGAAAGTTTTTCGAAATAGTAAGATACCTAATAAAGTGTGGTCAGATCTAAGATACTACACAAGTCAGTAACTGCAGACTTTGATCTGCCCACAATGGCAGATTATAGCTTGATCATGCTAACCTTCTTTTAGATAGCAATTATAAAATCTGGACAAAATAGTTGTTAGTGCTGAGATGTAACGAAAGGTGGACAAAAAGTGGAGAGAAATTGACTCGAATGACAGGAGCTCTACCTGATGAGACGTGTGAGTTAGTGGGACAAATCCCTAAAGACAATCCCTAATGTGTATGCTAGAGGGCAAAAAGAAATAGCAAAGATGTCAAGATCAGAATTCAGAAAAGACAAAGTTTCATGAAAAATTCTTTGAAGGAAGAGAACTGCAGGGTGTGAGGCCCCAAATGTGTACATAAAATCCCCTCCCCCCAAACAACCAGCTTACTGTTTAGTTATTATATGTGCTGGCAAGATCCTATATAGCACAACAAAAAAGTTAAAATAACTTAAGTGAAGATTTCAACTGTTGTAAACTGCCAGGGAGACAGTGTGGAGTTTGAGTCCAGTCAAATTAATTGCCTGCTCTGCCCAAATTTCATTCTGCACATAGAAAGATAGTAGAGCAAAATTTAAATATAAATGGATTAAGCATTCCAGTTAAAACACATGCTATCAGTTGAATACTTTTTTTTTTTTTTTTTTTTTTGAGACTAGGTCTCAACTATTTTTGCCTGTGGAACCGCAGGCTCACGTTGCCCGGGGTACCACAGACTCAAGCAATCCCCAGCCTCAGCTTCCCAGGTAGCTGGGATTATGGGCGCACGCCACCACGCCCAGCTATATTTTTTTGGAACTAGGGTCTCGCCACGTGCCCCCGACAGGACTCAAACTGTGATCCCTGACCCCGGCAGCAGCTTCTTAAGTTGCCGCTTACAGACATGTACCACCATGCCCGGCCTTTGAATACATTTTTTTTTTAAGCAGAATAAGCCACAAATGTGCTGTTTTCTATGTTTCATCTGTTTGCGTTTTTCTCATTCATTCTTCTTTTTCTCTTTCTTTGGGATAAGCAAATATTTGTTAATATTCCACATTGATTCTGTTACTAAAATTTTTTCTATCATTTTTACTTCATTATTTTTGGGTTGGTTTTTCTCATAGTTGAAATATGCCTCTCTATTATAATCTACTGATAATCAATACTGTTCTGCTTCTCACTAAATAGGGAACCTTGAAACACTATAAACCTATAGTGCTATGCTCCAGAATTTGTACTATTTTTACCATATTGCATATTGTATTTGCTATAAACCTTATAATGAATATTTATTGCTATAACAACCATATGCCCTTTAAAGCAATTTAGAAGAAATGTATATAGTCTTTTATAGTTCTCCCCATATTTACCATTTCCAGGGATTTTCATTCCTTCTTAGATCTATGTAACCCTCCAATGTAATTTCCACCCTCCCCTAAGACATCATTTAACATTTCTTGTAGTACAAGTCTCTTGAGGATGATTGCTCTAGTTTTTGTTTATCCAAAAATGCTCCTATTTTAGCTCCATTTTTTTACTGGAATACAATCTACCTATGATAAAATTCACTCTTTTAAAGTGAGCAATTCATTAGTTTTTTAGTATACGCATAAAATTGTGCAATCACCATCATTTAAGTGCAGAATATTTTTGTTACTCTCAGAAGAAATTCTGTTCACATTAGCAATTATTCATCATTCCTTCTTTCCCTCAGCCCCTGGCAGCCACTAGTCAGCTTTCTGTCTCTAAGGATTTGTTTATTATGGACATTTCATAACAACAGGATCATATAATAATGAACTTCTGTGACTGACTTCTTTTACTTAACATAATGTTTTCATGGTTAATCCATGTTGTAGCATGTATCGATACTTTATTCATTTTTATGGCTGGATAATTATATAATAATATGGATATATTATAATGTGCCTATTCTTCTACCAGTTGGTAGACATCTGGGTTATTTCCATTTTCTAACTATTATGTATAAATATTGCTTATGTACAAGTTTTTGTGGAATTACCTTCATTATTTGAATCAAAAATTCACCTTAACAAAAAGACATAAAGGGCCAGGCATGGTGGCACATGCTTGGAAACGGCAGCCAAGGAAGCCATGGCTGGGGCCAGGGATCACAGTTCAAGTCCCATTGGGGACACATGGCAAGATCTAATTCCAAAAAAATATAGCTGGGAGTGTGGTGCACGCCTGTAATCCCAGCTACCTGGGAAGCTAAGGCTGGGGGTTGCTTGAGTCTGTGGTACCTTGGGCAACGTGAACCTGCAGTTCCACAGGCAAAAATAGTGAGACCTAGTCTCAAAAAAAAAAAGTAGAGATTTTAACATTCATTGCTATGTAACTGTTAGAACTACACACTGGAATCAATACAGATTCGAGATCTGCATGACTTAATCAACATTTATAGAACATAGTACCCAAAAGGGTATACATATACATATACATAGTACCCAAAAGGGTATACATATATGCTTATCAAGCATATATGTAATGTTATATAAGACTATATGTTGATCAACTAAACCAGTATCAATATAAATTTCAAAGAATTGAAATGTTAGAGAGTATGATCTCTGTCCAAAATGAAGTTTAAACCTAGAAGTTACTAAGAAAGTCCTAGAATTAATCAATATACTTTAAATCATTCAGGTATCAAAGAAGAAACCACAAAAGAAAAATTTTTAATGCATTAAATATTCTAGGATGCAGCTAAGTCAGTATTTAGTGGAAAATTTATGGCATTAAGTGAAAATCCAGAAAGTCAAGTAAAAGAGAAATATTACAGATAAGAAAATCAGAAATAAAAGTCCAACAAAAGGGTAACAAAGTGAAGACGTCAGGTTCATCTCTCTACATATTCACAAACAAATTAGAAAAAAATTAGGTTTACATGAAAAGCGTTAAATTAAAGGGATGACCTTCAAAGTATATCAGGAGCAACAATACTGTTCTGTTGACTGCAGGATACTTATACTGGGACTTTTAAAACCAGTTCTCTACAGGAGAGACACAGAATTGGCAAGCAGGATACATGGTGCATCAGTGGAGAACTTAAGTAGTAAGGGTACAGAGAGATGATTTACTGGCTTGAGGCTCCCCAAATAGTTGGAGCCTGAACCAGCAGAGAGCTAGAAGAGGATCATCTGTGTCTTCTCATAGACAAGGCTACCATTTTCAAACGGTGGTTGACATATGAAACATTTGCCTAATCTGAGGCAAAACTGAGACAACTGAAGGCTCTCGGTTGTCAGATTTTACTACCTGCATCTTAATAATAGGAGCAAGCATCCAAGAGTTAGGCTCCGTACGCAAAAAGCAAAGCATAATACCCAACTTGTGGTCTTCTCATCCAACGCTTCCTCTATTAATCAACCACAGCCTGGAGGCTGAAACTGGCAAGAAACATTTTTGCCAAGAAATCAGTCCAGTGGAAGGGAGCACGGTAGAGCTCCACCAAACAATTCTGGAGTTCCTGCAACACAAGAGTAAGTTTGATGCTCACCAGATGGGGGATAGTATAACCTAAACCTACCTCTCACATCTAATGGGAAAATAAACTCAAAATGAAGCTTAAGCTTAAATGAAATGCTATACTACTCAAATTTTAGAAAAAATAGGGGAGGTTTTTAGGATTTAGGGTTAGGCTTAGAGGATACAAAGGCATAATCCGTAAGTGGAAAACTGGATAAGTTGTTCAAATTTTAAAGCATTTCCTCTGTGGCAGCATGGTCTCCTGCATTCCAGGAGTGCAGGTCCTCACCCAGGAAAAAAGACATCACTCCAAAAAAGAAAAAGAGACCAGAGACTCAATCACTGATTGATGACTTGCAGCAAAGAAGAGTTGGAGTGATCAGGATGAGAAATAGGGAAAGGGGGAACACGGTGGTGGTTTAGGGGTGCATTATTGATGGAAAGACCACACCTGAAGGGAACAATATATGTAAATATTCCCAATGTTGTATGAAAATAAGAAAATTTACCAAAAAATTTTGCTCTGTGAAAGCCCATGTCAAATGGATGAAAAGACAAGCTAAAGGCTGGGAGAAGATATTTTTAAACCCCATACCACCAAAAAGACTAATATCTAGAATATGTAAAGCACTCTCAAAGCTGAACAGTAAAAGTGATATGAAAATGAATTTCACCCATAATTTTAGACAGACAATAAATAAGCACATGCCAAAGATGTTACCTAGTCACTAGGGTAATTAAATTCAAACCACCATGAAGTATCACCATACACCTATCAGAATGGCTAAGATATAAAATGCATAGACACCAGATTAGTCATGTTTGCTGGTAGAAATGTAAAATGATAAACTGGAAAACAAACTGGAATTTGTTCAGATGTGCAACTACCAGATATTGTACACTATGCTTACAGTTGTATATAACCAGGCATTTATCCCATAGAAATGAAAACTCATATTCAGAAACACAGAAAAAAATGTATGGAATTGTTTGTAATAGTATATTATTAATAGACAAAAAGTGGAAATTACCGGATGTACTTTAGTGGGTGAATGGTTAAACAAACTTTGGGAGTTCCATAGAATGGAATACAGTTAAGCCTTAAAAAGGAACAATGTACTATTTGGATGACTCTCCAAAGAATGGAAAAAGCCCAGTCTCTAAAAGTTAACTTAGTGTATTACTTCACTTATATAACATTCTTGAAATGATAAAATTCAGAAACAGAGAACAGTTTAGTGGTTGTCATAAGTGAACTAGGGGTTGGAAAGGGAGAGGAGTGAGTGTGAGTGTGTGTGTGTGTGTGTGTGTAAGTAAGTGTAAACGGGTAACATGAAGGTAACGTGAGGTAACATGTGCTGATGCAATGCTCTTTGGCTCAGTATCCTGGTTATAATATTGTACTATAGTGTTACCAACGGGGGAATTCTACTGTTTCTTACAACTTTATGTGAGTCTATTATTACTATCTGAAAAAAACTTTGTTTTTTTCCAATCTGAAAAAAAAAAACTGAAAATCTTGTTCCAGGGCCTTGCAGGCTTGTTCTCCCCTCCTTCCAGGCCCAGGGCCTCTTGCGCCACCATGCTCTGCTGGATCCTTAGTCAGACCAAGAAATATTCTACCTTGATACCCCTCTTTGTAGTTACTAGAGCAAGATGTACTAGAGCAGCACCATGTGCCATGTGTCTGGCTTTGTTCAATCCAGATGTCAATTAATCTACAGAATCTGGAACAAACTGGGTCCCAGTGATCAATACAAATTGTACTCCATGAATACAGATAAGAGCAAACTGAAGAAAGAAGGTCCAGGCTTCTAAGTGAAATATTTTACCTAGAGACACATAAAATGAAGGTCTTCCAGAAATCACCTGCACCATTTTCCACTTAGCCAGGAAATATTTCCTTCTAAATGCATGAAATCATTGTGGTGTTATTCTGTTGGATTTTACACTGATTGATAAATATTTGGAACTTGAAAGAAATAATTTTTAGGAAGAGCAGCAGAAAGTAATGACAGTCAAATTTGGGAATGGAAAGTAGCAAGTTGCTAGATTAATAGAAAAATCAAAAGGCAGAAT
>PVHY01003696.1:60193-104183 GCA_004024945.1 Uropsilus gracilis | reverse complement strand
TTTTTTTTTTTTTTTTTTTGAGACTAGGTCTCATTATGTTGCCCAGGGTAGTCCCAATCCCACGGACTCAAGTGATCCCCAGGCTCAGCCTCCTGGGTAGCTGGGATTACAGGCACACACCACCGCACCCAGCTTCTTTTTTGAGACCAGGTCTTGCTATGTTGCCTGGGGTAGTCTCGAACCCATGAACTCAAGTTGTCCTGGGCCTCTTGCGTCCCAGTGCTTGGACTACAGGCATGTGCCACCATACCCACCTTTTTTAGTATTTTCATAGTAAGTCAGATGCCCATTCCCTTCATGTTTGAACCCATGAGGTTTCTCATATTGGGCTGTTAGAAACATATTGTGTCTTAGTCTTTGCCTCAACTGCATCTTTTTCTTTAGCTAAATGTAAACCACAGCATTCAGGGACATGACTCTTGACTCTTTTTAAGCTTTATGATATCCACAGCCAAACCCATGTCTGGAAAAATGGCAGCAATTTGCATGCCAGTAGGGAAGGAGAATTTTCACACCCTTCCCAACACGGGTGATGATCACATTTGAAAAATCTGTGATGAATTAATGTAAAAAGTGATATCCCGTTGCTTCCATTCACATTCGATTTCTTGTGAGAGTCAGAAGGTTTATGTGCATTTGTTTTCCGTTTGCTCTTGTCAATTATCTGGCCCTGGATTCTCTGACTTGCTGTTTGTGGACATGGGATATGGAAGGATATTAGACTCTATCCTGCGTAAGCGTTCACTCTGAATGTCCCCCTCTGCATGGTTTCAGCCGCCTCAGTCCTGTTCATGTACCATAGATCAGACAGCTTCGGCATAAGAGATAGAAATGTTTGCTCTGCCAGCGACCTGGAGAGAACAAGGGTGTTTATCAACCTGTGACTCACCTCAGGTCAGTGGCCTCAGGAGGGAGGGCAGCTGTTCAGAGTGAGGCATCTCTTGGATTTCCCCAAATCGAATGGACTTTTCTTGCATTTATGTTGCTCCCTGTGTGGTGAGGGGCGTTCAGGGTACCACTGTGCATGGGCCTTAAGCCCACAGCCTCTGGAACCATGTGAACAGCGTCACGCCCTGACTCCCACACAGGAGATGAGCAACCTTGCTAGCACCTTTCTCCCGCACTCCTGACTGGGAGGTGATGATGATGATGGCGTTGGGGGTGACAGTGATGTGGATGGCATCTCATCACAGGCAGTGAGGGTCAAACAGTCACCCAGCAATTCTTCACTGCCCGGCGTGTACACTTTTCTTTTTTTGAGACTAGGTCTCTATTTTTGTCTTGGAACCGCAGGCTCACATTTCCTGGGGTACCACGGACTCAAGCAATCCCCAGCCTCAACTTCCCAGGTAGCTGGGATTACAGGTGCGTACCACCACACTCAGCTACTTTTTGGGACAAGGTCTCGCTGTGTTGCCCCGAGTGGGACTCGAACCGCGATCCCTAGCCCCAGCCGCTTCATAGACTGAAGCTTACAGGTATAAGCCACCATGCCCGGCAGAAACTGTGTTTTATCTCCAGTCTATCACCAAGAAACACACGTGAAGTGATGTACCAGAAGTTCTGTAATAGACACAGCCCCGGCCTGACTTCCCATCACAGGCCCGAGATGACCTCACAGAGGAATCCGCGTAGCAGATGCATCGTGTGTCTAGTCGTGTCACACACACCGACAGCGAAGTCGGAGTGAATGATAGTGGCTGAGAGGTTTGGCCTTGTGAACCTCGCTGTTGAGGAGCGGTTCTTTCATTTCTTTTTTTTTTTCCTCTTAAATATTTATTTAAAATTTGATTTATTGCTGGGTGTGGGGGCGCGTGCCTATTATCCAAGCACTGGGAGGAAAGAGGCCTGGGATTGCTTGAGGTCATGGGTTCGAGACTACCCTGGGCAACATAGAGAAACCTGGCCTTGAAAAAATTATTAATTAATTAATTGAGTAAAAAGATACAATTTGATTTATCTTCTTATCTTCATACAACCGCGGTCATATGTATACAGTTATGGAGCCCATCCACGTTCATCTCCCTACACCTCCTCACTTTGACTTCCCTTTCCCTGCCAGTCATTGGTTGGTGCTTGGCCCATTTCTTTCTCTTTTTTTGAGACTAGGTCTCGCTATTTTTGCCCATGGAACTGCAGGCTCTCGTTGCCCTGGGTACCATGGACTCAAGCAATCCCCAGCCTCAGCTTCCCAGGTAGCTGGGATTACAGACACGCACCACCACGCCCAGCTATTTTTTTGGAACTAGGTCTTGCTACGGGGCCCAGACGGGACACAAACCATGATCCCTAACCCTGGCTGCTTCATAGGCTGAAGCTTACAGGCATGAACCACCATGCCTGGCCGCTTGGCCCATTTTTTAATGAACTAAGATAAGTGACCATCACCCGTGAGATTTCTCAAATGTGTGAACTCTAGGCCTGTGCTGGACAGACCTTGTCTGTGGAGACCTTTTTCTAGGTTCTCGATTTCCTGGTTCTCCAAACAAGGGTATCACTAGAGGTTCGAGGGTCTGGGGGACATCTGCTCTGTGCTCAGTTGTTCCTCCTGGTGACCTGCCCCCTCCCAGGCCTGAATTGGGGGTGCACAGAGAGCTCCTGCCCTCTTTGGGGTTGGATCCCAAGTAGAGTGTGCTGTCTGTGCATGTGGAGATTGTTTATGAATCACCTCCAGGCTGGTAATACTTCAGTCCTACTTGACAGTCCCCCTGGTTCCATCAGCTGCACACTGATCCTTTTGCAGACCTAGTGTGATGCTTGGTGGTTTTCATGCTCCTAATTCTGATGTGAAGAATCACCTGAAGTTCTGGAAATGACATTTCTTAGTGTTTATCTCGCCAGGTCGAATTTGAGAAGCGTTCATTTGTCAGATTAGGTATGTTGTGCCTTCTCTTATTCCTGGCACGTAGGGAATCTCTTGAAGATGTAGAAACTTGATGCCCTTGTGAAAACTCCAGGCAGGGACTGCTGATAAGAATAAGCTATATTGTGAGGGTAAGGAGAACTGTAATCCTTAATCAGGAGGCAGAGTTGGCTCTATGGAGATTCTGGAGTAAAGGTATGTTATTCAAGCGGTTTTGTTTACATCCTCCTGAAAGCAGTTTGAGAACCAATGTATTTTCTTGCCCATAAAAGCTTTCCACCATAAACTGAAATAATTTTCTAAGAGGCACGTTTAATAAGTTAAGAATTGGCTCGTCACCATAAATCTATCATGACATTATAAGATAGATTTTCTACTTCACTGAATAGACACAGCACATCTGAAGTAAATCACAGGATATCTTTACCCATGATTTTATTCAATTGGTAGCTCAAAAAAGCCCTCCACATTGATATACACTTAAATATAGTTATGCGTCAGCTCTGACCTATATTGCTTTGCTTGTTCTGACTCAGAATATCCCGACTTTAGAATGTAGAAGGTCCAAGGAAGGGGTCCAAGGAAGACTCTTTCTGCCTCATATTATTCCTTGTATATTTATTTTTTATTTTAGAGACTAGGTCTCGCTGTTTTGCTCGGGGTTGTCTGGAACCCGCAGACTCAAATGATCCCTATCCTCAGCTTCCCAGGTAGCTGGGATTACAGATGCCCGCCTCCATGCCCGGCTCATTCCTTATTTTTATTTTGTGTGGGGAACTAGGACAGATAGGGAGGAGCTAGTAAGCATCTTAAAGGTGTGTGTGTTATGGCATAAGTCTATCTGTACTTGAACTGCAGGTGCTGTAGGGAACAGCTTGCCATGTTGTCCTGAGCTGGTTCCCTTACTTGGGTAAAGCCATTCCTTCTTTTTCTTCTTTTGAGACTAGGTCTCGCTGTTTCCCAGGGTAGTCCTGATCCCACAGACTCAAGCGATTCCCAGCCTCAGCCTCCCAGGTAGCTGGGATTACAGACAGCTGTGCCTGCTTTTTCAAGACCATGTTGTCCGGGGTAGTCTTGAACCCTCAAACTCAAGTGATCCCTGGCTTCTTGCCTCCCAGTACTTGGATTACAGGTGCGCTACCACACCAGGCATAGACTTTACTTCTTGACAAGGTTGCCCACTGGTAGCACCTGCAGGCGTCCTAAACGAACCCCTTTGATTCATGTCTCTCTTCTGGGAGACATGCCATCCTGCGAAGCAACCTGGAAGTTGTATCCCTGTTAAGTCCTCCATCTGTCCCAGCTCCACCCCAGCATTTGTTCCCACTGCCTCACCACCTTCTCTGGGTTTCAGGACTGTCCCGTGTGTGCCCTTGAGACTTGCTCCCAAACATTACCCAGCCTGTTATTCTATTTGGGCAGTTCGCTGCCTCCATACACATGGGCACTTCCAAAAAATGAAAAATGTAGACTCCTACACTTTTGGTTTGAACAATGAAATTTGCCAAGTAGGAAATTTCTGTCAGAGAATGGTGGTGGGGGAAGGGTGAACACTCACTGGGTGTTCTGGGAAGATGCCTGGCCCTGGGCGCTGTGAACCGTCACAAAGACCCTATTGTCCATGGAAGTGGTTAAGACCTGGGGAGCAGGGATCCCCCAGGCTTGTCTTGAGTTGCAGCTGGTACTTGACTGGTCCTACATTCATATTCCCAGAAATAGCTTTGTGAATAGGTATGTGGCTGGATGCTTGGTTCTTCTCCAAATCTTTGTGATGACTGTGTTTTTTCTCTATACAGGGTAGTATGGAGGATTAAAAAAAAAAAACAAAAAACAAGTTTGAGAACCACATACTTTTTGATTCTTTGCTCTAGGGATTTGGGTCAGGTCCCTGAGAGCGTTTCTCCCTAGAGCACAAGTGCACAGACAGATTTAGAGCTTCACAGTGAGCAGACCCATGGATCTAGGGGCTGTGAACAAACCAAGTCTCACTTGCCTTAAGCAGACGCTCTGCTCTTGAAGGTGTTGCTTCCATCCCACCAACCGCTTTGGGTCTGTCCACCATAGAGTCCACAAACTGCAATCCTCTTCCTCTGCCCCTGGGTCCTACCACCTTTCTCCTCTTAGCAGGGCCAGGACTCACTCTGCCCAGCACCCACCCCCTCTGCTCCCACCTCTGAACTCCCTGCAAACACTGTGACCCCATGCCCAATTCCATTTCTCCAGCACACCCCCAAGCCCCAGGCCCTCCGTCAGGGTCTACCACTGTTTTTCACCTCCTCACTTTCTCACCGCCCTTCTCTTCCAAGGCTTCCGGCTTGATCTAAACCACAGATCTTGTCATCCTGGGTGTAAAAACTCTTCAATGGTTTCTCATTGTCTGAGCGACAAATCCAAAATCTTTTGATTAGTTTGAAAGGCCGTTCATAACCGAGCTCCAAATTTCCTTCCCAGTGTTACCTAAAACAGCCCCTCCACCCACGCCTACCTATTCAGATGTAAATTCCAAGTTCTCTCTCCTCCCCACCCAGCGAATTCCTTCCCTGCTGCTTCCTTTGTGGTGGCTGATACTTGGTGCTGACATAGATTAGTCTTTTCTCTTCTGGCTTTGAAATCTGTGGCTGTCACAGAGTTTGGCTCTCGTTCACTGTGTGTGTGAATAGATGAAGGCTTGGATATGCAAGACTGCTCACTCTCTTTCAGGTGTACCTGTGTCTCTTGGTCTTTATATTGTGAACAGGTGAATCATGCAAGACTGTCAGCACCCCAGTGAAACAATAAAAGCGCTTTATTCTCTTCACCTAGATTCATTGGTGAGAGGAAGAGGTGTTACTGTAGCATGACTAATTCCTAGGGAACCCTTGCTAATTGGTAGGGATTAGTAATCTTGTTCTAGAACCGAGATTACCTACTGCAATCTAAAAGAAGCCAAAGGTCTCTCCCTTAAAATGGGGGGACTTGGGGGGAAAATCAGGAAAAAAAATAACAAAATGGTTGCGTAAAAGCCATAAGAAGATGGTTATTATTTCTCCTCTTCCACTTTCCTCTTTTTAAATTGTATCCTGGTTATGTAGGGGTGGGTTGATTATGTGTAGTCTTTTTATTTATAATGTGCTTACTGTTTCTAATAAGTTTCATTTTGCAATGGTGTAGCCCACGTCAAATTTGTTCAAATGAACATGAAAGTAATGAATACAGTTAAACATAAAGGCGGTTTCCTACTCCAAACACATATACTTTCTCAGCTTTAAGTTGAGATGAACCAGGTTGCTGCCATGATACATTTCCTTTTTCCAATAATAAATGGCACGGCCTGATTATTTTTATGTCACAAAAGATCAGACCTTAAGAAAGGTTGAGAAAAGACATTCATTTGACTTTTAACATCACAACTTTTACACACAGGCTTCAGGAATGTATCTAATAGAGCAAAGGTTCCCGGGAGACTACAGTCATCTAATCTAATAGAGATAAAAGATTAAACATAAACCTGTCCCTAGAGAAAAAAAATGAATAGGATAATTGGCTCAGGGACCTTGTGGCACCTGGAAGCAGATGCTGCACACATACCTGGAACACATCATTAGAACAGAGAGTTGCAGCCTGCCTGAGAGGGGATCTGAATGGAGGGGGTGGGAATGGGGGAGGGGGAGAGGGGTGGGGGGGTTGCTCCTTCTCAGCCCTAGGCATTGCCTGGACTCTGACATCTGTACTTAGAAGAAAGAGCCTTGGGAAACAAAGTTTAAGTCCTGTGCTTGCCTTGGGAGGGGGAGGGGAGGAGGGAGAAGAGGGGTCCTCCTTTATCTCAACTGGAGGAGCAGGGTTATAAACCATAGGAGATATACTTTTTAAAACAATTTTATGATCATTGGGTCTACCCATTTAGAAAAGTATTTTGCCCTTAAGCTGTAGACAACTCAACTCCTATTCTTTCTGGATGTAAGAAAACAAGTGATTTGAAGATATGCTAGAAGAGCAAAAAAAAAGAATAAATGCTAAGAAAATTATTGCATGTTTAACTTGTCTTTGATGTATTAGCCTTGATATTTCCCAAAGTGCATTACAATACTATTTTCTTAAAAAATAGGTTTCTTGAAATAAATTGACTCTGCTGAACACTGATGACTTTGTTCTATAAATTCAGAAGAAAAGGCATATTTATCTTGGAGGTAATTTTATTTAAGGGAAGCTTTTCCTGCAGAGAACTGTATTTTCAAGAAATTTTGAAAACTACCCCAAAATAAGGCATGGGAAATTATATATAATTTAATGTTCTTGAGCAACATGTATCTATCAAACCTTAAAAGTAAGAATTACAATTTACTAAGCAGGAAAGGGTCTGAACCAGATAAGATAGGTGAACATGTAGACACACCTCCTCTGGTAGCGATGGCATTTGACTTTGGAAACAACAGTACAAGAATATTCACATTGTCAACTTTTGATAGACATTAAAATAGTCAGAAATGTTCTCATGCTATAAGCATGATCAATATTTACTTTTACTTATCAGTTTTAGTGCTGTGTGATGGCTAGCGTGAGAACTTAAAAGTAGACTTTTCTTAATTATTGAGCGTCTTAAAAATCAAGCAGCTGTTGGTTACCATCTCTCTAGACCTGCTGTGACATTAAGTCATCACTAGCTGCTTCCTAGGCTCAGTTTGTATCATTTCATTTTGTTTTTGTTTTTTGAGACTAGGTCTTGCTATTTTTGCCCAGGGAACCGGGGTACCACAGACTCAAGCAATCCCCAGCCTCAGCTTCCCAGGTAGCTGGGATTACAGGCGCACGCCACCACACCCAGCTATTTTTTTGGGGACTAGGTTTCGCTACATGCCCCTGGCAGGACTCGAACCCGATCCCTGGCCCTGGCCGTGGCTTCCTAGGCTGCCACCTACAGTCATGCGCCACCTACAGGCATGCGCCACCATGCCCGGCCCCAGTTTGTATCATTTCAAATGGATAATCCAGGGAACCCCAGAGGCTTTTATCTTGTTTTGGAAGGGGATAGAGGGCATGCTAGGCACTTGTTACATGGATGAAATTACATATCTGGGAATGGGGGAAAATAAAGGAAATAACATACCCAAGCAGAAGACTGTGTGAAACAAAATGCAAAAGAAGGGGGGTGGGGTGGGGTGGAAAAGGACTACCATGTTTTGGAAAAGTATGCCCTGACTGAAGAATATAGAAGCTCAGACAGAGTCTATGAACTCATCTTCTGACTAAATTTTTTATGAATAGTTCTTCCTCCACAAAGCAGGTCTCCTTTTCCCCAGTAGTGCTAGAGGGACAAGGTACAAGAGCCCTAAGCTGGTAAATTATGTTTGTCCTCCCTTTTTGCTGTACAGAACAGAAAAGGATAAGAATTGTTGGATCTACACCACCACCCTCCCCTTTGCTGGTTGAGGTTTACTCTGAAATGGAATATTATACAACGATAAAAAAGACTCGCTCAGCAACATGGATGTAACTGGAAAGGATTATGCTAAGCAAAAGAAGTCAGAGGGAGAGAGCTACGTACGGGTGATCTCACTTATATGTGTAATAGAGAAAAACCAAAGGCAGAGTAAGACAAAGATAGACTTGACAGACAACCCATGAAAGCTGACCATAGATCTGAGGCCTCTTGGGTGGGGGGCTGGTGAGGAATGGTGAAGTGAGGTGAGAGCAGTGGACTGTGGCTGTGGAATACAGGTGCTTTGGTGGAGAGTTAATGTGACTACCCTGAAGGGAGAAATCGTTTATTGTCAAAACATCAACATTTAAAAATTTTATTTATTTATGTATGTATGTATGTATGTATGTATGTATGTATGTATTTATTTATTTTTTGAGACTAGGTCTTGCTATGTTGCCCCATGTGTTTCCAATCCCACAGACTCAAGCGATCCCCAGCCTCAACTTCCCAGGTAGCTGGGATTACAGGCATCCATCACCGCCCCCAGCTGCTTTTTCGAGACCAGGTCTCCCTATGTTGCCATGGTAGTCTTGAACCCGTGAACTCAAGTGATCCCTGGCCTCTTGCCTCCCAGTACTTGGATTATAGGCATGTACCACCAAACCCAGATATTTAAAAACAGCAAAAAATCTTTCAACACAGTGGAAAGAATATATAACCTTCCATTTATGTTTATAGCCTGTCACATCTAGAGGGGTTGCAATAAACCTAAACTGTTTTCCTTAGGCAGTTTCACTTTAATGACTTCACGACTCCAAATGTCTTGTCTAGATACAAAGTCTGGGACATTTGGAATGTATATTTTGATCATAAATGATAATGCTTTCATTTATCTTGGGCCAGACCAAGAGCTCACTAATTGTTTTCAATAGTTAGTTTAAAGGCTTTTTAAATGTGAAAATGACAAGCAATACTCCTTGTTTTATTAGTTCAGCTGAGTTTAAAGATGGAGCTTTTTATTCTATTTTCTGAAATTTATATACATGTCATTTTGCTTCATCAGTTAAAGTGTATACATCTGGAGGCCTAGCATTTAGAGATATACATGTAATTTTTTTAATCTTTTCTTTTTTTCTATTTCATGTAGAGAAGTGTTAGGATTCATTTCATTAAAGCAAAGATGTATACTGTCAAATTTCAAGGGAATACATTTCTATTGATTGTAGCTTTCAACGAATAGGCCTGATGCATGTAATTTTAAATAATAAACTAGCACATTGAGGAAACAAGTGAGTGAAAATAAGAACATTAATGTTGCTTGGTCATTTTATGCAAATCTTTTAAATTTATCTTTCATTCTGTCCCATTCTAGTTTTCATTTTAACATCAAGCTCATGGAATAGTTTTCTGTATCCTTTTTCCTTAATGTTAAATGCACCTAATTTCCCACACTGTTGATTCCTTCTTTCACCAGTGTGGGGGGATTAACTTTCTTCAATTTACGGGGCAAAATCTACCCACTGATGAAGGAATTGAGTGTAGACAGTCTCAACTGCAAGTAGGATTATAATTAACTGTGGCTTAAACATAAAGACATGAAATTAAATAATGGGTATAATTGGAAGCCTCTGTACCTGTTCAGTAATGTAATCATGTCATCAGTGGTCTAGCTCTATGAGTTTTGGTCTTGGCCATCAACAATGTAGCAGCAATATCTTCTTCATGGTTATAAGATGGAGGCCATATCCCCTTGTCCTCACTCCAACTTCTTCAACAGAAGGGAAAGGGGAGCGACCAAGAAATCATCGTTCTGTTAAGAAAAGTCCAAGCCAATTTGCTGTTTTTAAGCTCCTAGAAGGATTTGCTCTGACTTTGTTCTAACCCTCATTGCACTGGACAGGCTTTGGTCAATGCCCCTTAGACCAGTCACTGGCATAGAAGATAGGATTGCTTTACCATATCGGTAGACTGGTTTTTTTGTTGTTTTGTTTTTTTGAGACTAGGTCTAGCTTAGTGCCCCCAGGGGGACTCGAACAGCCATCCCTGGCCCCGCCCGAGGCTTCCTAGACTGCCACCTACAAGCATGCGGCACCATGCCCGGCTGTTTTTTTTTTTTTTCTTTTTTTGAGACTAGGTCTCACTATGTTGCCTAGGGTAGTCCCTATCGCATGGACTCAAGTGATCCCCAGCCTCAGCCTTCCAGGTAGCTGGGATTACAGGCACCCGCCACTGTGCCTGGCTGCGTTTTTGAGAATCAGGTCTTGCTATGTTGCCTGGGATAGTCTTGAACCAGCAAACTCAAGCGATTCCTGTCCTCTTGCCTACCAGCGCTTGGATTATAGGTGCGTACCACCACGCCCGGCTTCCTATACTGTTGACAGACTGTGTTGAAGTGCTTCCACCTATCTTCCTTTATTTCTCAGTATAGGACACATTCCTCTCCAAGAAATATAAACTCAAGTTTCTGTGAGCAAAAAAGAGTGGATGGGATTGTTAGGTTAGAGAGTGACTGACAGGTTTTCTTCCACTATGCTAGTATGAGAGCATGGACTCCAAGAAGAAACTTAAGGCTTCAATAAAATGTCTTCTGATCCCTTTTACCAGACCAGTGGTCATATGAAAAAGTAGAAAACACTGATACATCCATGAAGATGTTCAATGGAAACTGCTCTCTGAATAGCTCTTTCAGTTGAAAGATCTCAGCATACTGAGAACACGAATCTAATGAAAAGGAAGGAATAATTCCCAAACAAACAACAAATACAGAATCAGGGGAAAAAAATGACCCAGTGTGACAAAGTAGGGTCCCTGTCAGAAAGTTTCACTCATCTTATGGTGACCCCCCCCCTTCCTGTGAGTGCTATTGGAGGGGATAAGAATTGTGTGCCACCTTGGAGAGGCTGGCTTGTCTCTTTGAGCCTTCGTTTCCTTATCTATAAAATGAGAAAAACCATGTTCTGGGTGAGGGTTCATTGCACAAATAAAGGAGTTCATGTAGAGAAAGCATTTGACAGTGCTGTAAAATTTAGGTGTTCCCTGTGTCCGTAGTTCAAGCTCTCACAGCACGTTTACATTATTATCACCCTTACATTATTATCACTGCAGCCTCCTGAGCTAGGACTTTTCATCCCCTGCTTAAAGGTGAGAACATTATACCTTCATGTCCTTCTTGTGTAGGATCCAACAATGATTCCACTTGTCTTTTTAGCTTTTGCATTCTACATTTTACTTACACCCTAAGCAGAAATTGTCACTTGTGGAATTTATGCATTCTTAGATGATGTGGCCCATTAGGATCACATTAGAAAGTACAAAGGAAAAGGAATGATTGGTCAATGGATACCAAGTATCCCAGGAGTTAATGGCACTAAGAAGAAATAATCATGTTCATTCACTGCATTAACTTCTTGGGGTGGATTTAGATGTAAAGATATGTCAGCTGGAGGGAGAGACTGAAACTGTAGGTAGAGGTCATACTGTGTGATGCCTTGGTTTGTACTTTGAATCTATCTTCCTCAGCCTGTGCATCTGCAGCTTCTGTGACTGAGGTCTGTGGGAAGGCAGATTCAGTCGGATGAATGGAATGTCAAGGTCAGTGCAGGAGGAACTCAAAGTCAATAGAAAATTCTCAGTCCAATCAGATTCAGTAGGACCAGATGCCAGAAGAGATAGTATCTGAACGTTTAATGTTTTTTAAATTCCTGTTCAAAAGTAACAGCATTAATCATTATGAAAATATTTATTTGAAATGGTTAAGTGGCTTTACAACCTGATCTTTGTTAAGTCTTTCCAGCGTGCATTGAAATATCATTGCATCCAACTTTTTGCTTAAGCATCTTGCAGCATAGCCAACCAGTTGACCTAGGAATATTTTTTACAGTTCAGGCCGAATGCAGCCATGGGCTAGTGACAGGGACTGATGTAATAACAGGGTCACTTCCATGACTCTGGCCTCCCACTGTCTAGAAATCAGGTAAAGACATGTTCTCATCACTGTCACATCGTGATCTTGGAATCTTTTAAACTGTTTCAGGATTGGATGCTCTGGGGTTAGAAATGGCTATTTGGGGATGGGTATAATTTGGGGCATTAATGGAAGGTGGCATGGCTCTACTATCTTGGGAGCACTATTCAGAGAGCCCATGAGTTCCCTATATCAGGTCAGCTCCCACACACTTGGTCTCCTGAACCACATGCTATCTGCTCCTCATACTGCCTGTTCTTAGACCTGGGCTGGGTGAGGACCTATTTCCCTATTTGTGTTCATTCTCACGATTTGAAGAAAGTCACACCCAGTAATTTATGTTGTCTGGGCAGGGAAGCAGGTCAGAAGTGCTATTTGGATAAATAGATAAGCAGATAAGCCAGTGGATGAAATTATATACTATTATGGTGATGGAGGATGAGCTTTTCATGCTTCTTTGCTCATCCCTATAGGTTCACTTAGCACCAAAGTGATGAGCAGTGGCACAGAATACACATGCTGTGAGAAGTCTGGTCATTCTTCAGTTGGCTTTTTCTGCTCTGAAGAAAAGCAGGCTTGAGAGAGAAATTCAGGAAATACTATTGGTTTTCTTGTTCTCGATAACCTAAGGGTAAAATGAATGTCATCAGAGATCCAGGCACACGGTCCATTGTTGTGCTGTAACAATATTCAAAGACCCATTGCAGAATACATGGTAAATCAAAATCAGCAAGAACTTTAAGTGGGACAGGGAGAGTATTTATCTTTATGAGAGCTTATTTTAGACTGAACGAAGATCACATTTCTCACAAAGAAAGATCATTACCAAATAAGCAACTGGTATCAGGTATGGGTTATATTCTAGAATATTCTTATGAGGATCTAATCCATGTTCTTTACAGGAGGTATAGTTGATGGGCATCAATTGCAGGAGCTGTGTTCTTGAAAGTGACCATGAACACCATTTTATTTGTTTATTTATTTGTTTTTTTATTTAGTTTTTGAGACTAGGTCTTCCGTGTTGCCCAGGGTAGTCCTGATCCCATGGACTCAAGCGATCCCCAGCCTCAGCCTCCCAGGTAGCTGGGACTACAGGCACCCGCCACCACGCCCAGCTGCTTTTTTGAGACCAGGTCTGGCTGTGTTGCCCGAGGTAGTCTCGAACTCATGAACTCAAGTGACCCCTGACCTCTTTGCCTCCCAGCACTTGGATTACAGATGCGTACCACCACGACCAGCTTTATTTTCAAAATTTTGTAATTTTGTAATTATCATTCATTGGTCATATTTGCATGATTGTTTTGTAACCCTTCCCCCCCTCCTCCCTTCTCCCTTCCTCCCTCTGGTCACTTCAGCTTCTCTCCCTGAAAGCTGTTGATCTATGTTTGGCCCACAGGACTTTTCTCTTTTTTCAAACTATATTTTTTTCCCCTTGGGTGTGAACTTGCCCTCCTGGACAGCAACAGACCAGGCTGCTCGTATCTCCAGGAGTAGCTGAAGCAGATAGTCAGGCCGAGCATGTCAGAAACTTGTAGGGCAGATGCAGTGCGCTTCTTCATAAGCATCATTTTAGCAAATTCTGCACCATTGGTGCCAGTGGAGAATACAGGGCTAGATTCCCAAGAGCCTCTGGACTGAACATTTCTGTGAACAGATCAATGTGTAACCTTTTAAAAATGCACCGTGGGCTGTTAAAGACATGTCGAATTGTTAACACTGAAGTCACAGCCGACAGCATGTCATCGCTAGCCTCCCTGGGGAAACTGATCCACTCCTCAGGTGTGTCACAGCTCAGGTACACTTCTCAGCATTTCAGCTTGGGGGCGGGTGGCATTTTAAACAGTGCCATCACCAATAAAGACACAAAAAATATATTAAAAAAAAAAAAGGAACAAGGAGACTGAGAAAAAGACATTGTTTACAGTATGTGAGTCTGAAGCCGGAAGACAGAGCTTTACCTGGTTTGGATTATATTCTGGAATACTCTACTCTTTCTATATATCCATAATTTATTCTGGAATAGTCCTGAGCTGGGATCATGGGTTCTGGGTGATTCGGACTTTTCTCCATGCGTCATCACCAGAGACGTGCTGTGAGTGTAGATTTAGGGGTGGGAAGTAAATCTTAGTGGTTAGGCAGATCCCAAACATAATGTTTGGGATCCAAACATGAGGATCAACTGTATTCAGATCCAAACATGAAGATCAACTGTATTCAGTGATAGGCAGAAGCATCAAATTTCATCTGGAGAACCCACATGAATGGGGTTTGCCCTCACCTGGGGTGTGCAGGGAAGACTTCACAGATTGCTGAGGAGGCAGGCAAGTCTCTGAATAGACAGACTTCAGACTTTTTTTTTTCCAAGTTGGCATCATAAAGCTGGAGGTAAAAATTTGTATTAAAAAGGAGCTAGGAATTCAATCAGAAAAATTATCATGAATCCTAAGGGAAAATTTAGAACTGGGAAGAAGTGTAAAATCTCCCCCCCCCCCCCACATGCACATGCAGAGATAGGAACATAGATTGGGATACATTTGCTGGAAGTGAATAATACCTGTCTCACTACTGTGCTTGGTGGTTTAGTGGTAGTTACTGGGAGCTACTGAGTGTCTGCCTGTGTCTTCGAAGACTTGGTAGACACTGACTGAATCAGCTTTGCAAAAATCAGGTGTTCTGTAGACCCGCTCCCACAGCAGGTGGGTCTCTGGCTCTTATTCCAAACCCCTCTGCAGAACCTATAGCTAGAAATCTGCAGAGGTGGGCTTCTAACCCTGGCAGGCTGGGTCTGCCCATCTGCACCACTCCTGCCCCCACTTTGGCTGCCCCCACTTTGGGTGGTGAACCGACACTTGCTGGGAAGCTTCCAGAAACTCTTTCCAAAGACAGCATTTAAAAAGGTGTCAGGGGTAGCTGAGCAAGAGAGGTTCATTTTGTTGTGGAAGCCCAAAGAGTTCTGATGTGTCTTTGGAATTGGGCTATTCCTCTAAGTTTCTAGCAGCCCAGGACTCACCAAACAAGCTAAAAATAGCTGGAAATGCTGATTCACTGTTGAAGAGTTATGATTTTTTTCTTTGCGTCATCTCATTACATTCAATTACACTCTGGATTCTATTTATAATGGGACACAGGCAGTTTTTACTCAAGCCTTCGTTGTAATTAATGAACACTCTAAGCAGGCTTTCCAGTGAGAACCAGGCACTCAGAATTTCAAACCAATACACAAGAAGAACTTCCTGAACTAGCCTGACCGCATCCTCATCCCCTCGAGGCCTCCTGGGGTTTTACACACTCGCTGGAGTAGCTTTGAACATTGAGGTAGGTGTTCTGTTCTTCTGCCTCAAGAAAATGGGAGCAACACATTTGTCTTTTATTTAGCCATTTTTTAAAATTGTATTTTAAAAAATTGATTGCACGTGTATTTATTTATTTATATATATATTTTTTTGCATCATTGTCAACTCCGAGGTTCTCCCACCACCTTGTCACCCATGACCCATCATCTTAATCTCTTGTACCCATCCCTCTCCCAATTTTATCCCCGCCCCTCTCTTTCCCTATGCTTTCATTCTGCTAAGTTTTAAAGTTTTATCTTTTAGATGATTATTTGAGTTAATGTTTTTGAGTCTTAAAAAATTAATTGCAGTCTAGAATATTCTGAAGAACACTTGTTACCCCCCAATAAGAACTTTTACGCCAGCCGGGCACAGTGGTGTGTGCCTGTAAGCAACAGCCTAGGAAGCCATGGTGGGGGCTGGGGAAGGGTCGTGGTTCAAGTCCTGCCCATGGCAACATAGCGAGACCTAGTCCCCCAAAAAATAGCTGGGCGTGGTAGCATGCATCTGTAATCCCAGCTACCTGGGAATCTGAGGCTGGGGATTGCTTGAGTCATGGTACCCCGGGCAACCTGAGCCTGCGGTTCCACAGGCAAAAATAGTGGGACCTAGTCTCAAAAACATTAAAAAAAAAAAAACTTAAACCCCCACTCAAGGTCTGTATTAAGTACCCATAAAGTGTAGTACCATTTAGTAGGGTACTGTTTAGATAACCATTCAGATTACACTAGGGAAAAAAGCAGCATCTCTCTGCCCACCTGTGTATGATTATGCAGGTACCCCCCCCTTGTCCTTAATAAACCTCCTTTTAAAGTGTGGGGAAAAATTATACCTCCAAAGAATATATCTTGACACAAATTAGATGTCATGTATTCATTCCTAATGGGGGGAAATACCTGCTTGCAAAACTGGCTGACCAGCTTGTAAAACACTCACACATGATGTGTATATGCCTGTATCCCATGTGTATGTGCTTGTATCCCAACATATGGTTAGTACAGCTTTGATTGTAGGTATCCAAATTCTCAACATGATTAGTTTCTGAGGATGGGATGATATTTTCCTCCTATGGAACCCATAGTGTGTCTCGGGGTTCCTCGTATTTTGTGAGTGGAGCTACTAGCACGTGTTGGTTTTTAGCAGCCCCTGTCCACATGGTGGGCACAGTGGGTGGTTTTCAGTGTCCCTGGGTCACCATCCAGCCATGCCTAAAGATGGTGGCGTGTGCTTGGCCTACTGGAGACAGACAAGCAGACAGAGAAGGCTGTGGCCAACAAGCGGTGCACATACCCCCGTCTGTTTGAAGGATGGTTCATTTTGAATAGCAGCTGCACTTGCAGATACAGGTAGGATGCTGGAGAGCCAGTGCTCAGGGGTGAATGGGTGACTGGGCGGGAAAGCAGCATGCCGTGGGAGGTTTTGAGAGATGCTGTTGAAGAGGCAGTGGCCTTGAGAGCTCACAGCTGAATAGAAAAGGAGAACTGGGGCTCTGCTCTGAAGGCAGTGGGGGGATACTACAGTATGTTATCCCCTGTAACCCTCCATATGGGCCGAGATGGGCAGAGTCTCTCCCCCGTGCCCTGCCAGCCAGCAGAGAAGAACCACCAGAACCTCAAAGAGTTCTTGTTAAGTTATGGAAAGAAAACCAGGTGTAGTGGTGCATGCCTATAATCCAAGTGCTCGGAGGCAAGAGGCCAGGGATCACTTGAGTTCATGGGTTTGAGACTACCCCGGGCAACATAGCGAGACTGGTTCTCAAAAAAGCAGCTGGGTGCAGTGGCGGGAGCCTGTAATCCCAGCTGCCTGGGAGGTTGAGGTTGGGGATTGCTTGAGTCCACGGGATCGGGACTATCCTGGGTTGTCTAATTATTGCTCAAGAGAACAAGGTGATTTCCAGGCAGTCACTGAAGGACAAGCCAAGTTCCTGGACCAAAGACCTAACAGCTTTGGCAGAAGGTCACCTCGTGTGAAATCCTACAACCCGGGGGCGAAGTGACTGGCTTCCAGGATGCTTCCCAGCGAGCTGCAGGCAGAATTCCCCACAGGTTCTGGGATGTCTAACTGCCAGGGTTCTCCCTGGGCATCAACTCGGAGCTGGCGCTCGTTGGCCAGCCGTCTCTATGGCGTGGTCACGGGGGCAGCTGGGTGCGCCGAGAACCAGGGCCCCAGTGGGCCACCTGTTAGGACCAGAGAAAATCTGATCGTCTTCTTGCTTGGAGGCCACCCCCACCCCCACCCCATCCCCTCTCCAGTCTCTCAGTGGACCAGAGGGTGAGAACAGACTTACCCTTGAGAATTTGTTTTGGGTTTTCTCCAGTGCATGGGTAAATGTTTGGTTGTTCAAAGCAGGCACTTCCTGGTAACCTCCACAGACCTTATTTCATAAGTATGCATCAAACCTCCTGAACATCCTGACAGGAGTGCGCTGTCATGGTATCTTAACAGTGGAGGAAATGAAACCCCCTTGCTCCACAGCGAGTGAGAGGCTGATTCTGGATTCCAACTCCAGTGGCATGGCCTGAGGCAAAGCCACGCTTCCATGGTCCCCTCAGCCGGATAAGCTGAGCTCCTAGGAATCAGCAGTTTCTTGCAATGCTGGTAAAACACAGGCATTGATGTGTATGCCTTGCTGAGTGGAGACTTGGCCCAGCCTGACTGAGGCTGTCAGGGGTGGAGTAGGAAGTGGGGCTGGCTGCTTGAGCGTAGCTTGGCAGGGTGGAGACCAGACCCAGGAGCTGGTGAGGCCCTGGTGGGCAGGAAAGCACCACATAAACGAGATGTCGTGGGTATTCGCCGCTTTGATAACCATGAACTCTGAAATTGTCAGTACTTCCCTCCTTTGACCAATGAAATGATGGTGGTGTTAGGGTTCAACTAAAAGAGATTTCTGGCTTTTGTTTTACTTATTTGTTTGTTTATTTAGAGAGTAGGTCTTGCTGTATCGTCCAGGGTAGTCCCGAACCCACAGACTCAAGCAATCCCTGGCCTCAGCCTCCAGTGCTGGGATTACTGGCGCTGACTTTCATTTTAATTATGCTCTTCTTTCACATCCACTTTTACCTCGGAACCTATTGAAGAGACTTGCCGTTTGACACTGATGGGTAGATCCCAGACAAACTTTTTTTTTTTTTGAGACTAGGTCTCACTATTTTTGGCCATGGAACTGCAGGCTCATGTTACCCAGGGTACCATGGACTCAAGCAGTCCCCAGCCTCAGCTTTCCAAGTAGCTGGGATTATAGGCATGTACCACCACGCTCAGCTATTTTTTGGGACTAGGTCTCACTGTGTTGCCTTGAGTGGGACTCAAACCGTGATCCACAGACCCCGCTGCAACTCCATAAGCTGTTGTTTACAGGCACACACCACCGTGCCCGGTTTGGACATTCTCTTTGCAAAAAAAAGGTTACACCTGCTGCATGCAGCCTGCCACAGCCTGCAGGGACAGCCTACCGGCTAGGTGCAGAGAAAACCCATTGGCCCGCTCTGCTCTCCAAAGCCTTTATCTCCCCAACACAAGTGGCCAGCCCTCCCTCTAGCTAGCTTTCTTTGCCCAACCCTTCATGGCCTTTCTCTGGACAAGGTGTCACAATAGCTGCCTTCTGAGCCAGTGCGCCCCTAACACTTGTGCTCTGAGCGCAAGCTCCCTCTTCTACTCATGACCTTGTTCCCGACCCCTGAGCTGTGGCCAGAGAGGCGGTGTGTGAAGGCCGGTTCTATGGGTGACTTCTGGAGTTTCCTCTTTGCCACTTGATGTTTTGGGGGAACCTGGGCAGATGCAGTCGCCTCCCACAGCCTCCATGTCCAAGTGTGAATGAACAGCATGAAGAGTTAACCTCAATAAGGTGTGCACGTGATGATGGACTGCCCAGCCCATGATGAGCCTTCCAGAAAGGGTAGCTTTTCCGGGCGTGACGGACTGCAGCCTCTTGAGCTTTGCCTTTCCACACAACAGAGTTCCTAATCAAAGATAGAAACTTTCCACTGCTCACAAATTGCCCATCATGCTGACTCATTTCCCAGCCTGACTTGCAGGATTCTTTGCAGGGTGACCTAGACTCCCCATTCCAGTCTCCTCCCCCTTGCCCCCTATTTCTGTGTAGACATGGCCAGGACTGGCAGGTGGGGCCTGATGCTTCCCATCCTTTCCCTTCTGTTTTTAATCACTTGGAATACCTGCCTCCTTTCCTTTCAAAATGTATTTGGGTGTTACCTGCTTCTTGAAGCTGTTAAAGGTTTTCTACACAGTTTTGATATTGACATTTAAAACTACCAACTCTGCTATTTATGCTTCTGGATTAGCTGCCGTGGATTGCCTTTATTATAAAGTGAGTTGTGACATGTCACCTTTATAGCATTTTATTCTCACTGGTGAGACTTGGCTTGCAGCTCCAATGGCTGCACTCTGAGTAAGTTCAGGAGTTGTTTGCAGGGCTGTGTTTAGCTATTCCAAGGAATTTTTTTGGAGGATGCATTTTTGCCTGGTACTGTTTCAGGGCGAGGCCCCTGTTATCATGGACCATGCGTACCATGGGGACTTGTTGGCAGATACAAAAACAGGACATTAGATGTTGATCAGTGCAATAATGAAAGTAAAATAGCAATGGAATTGGGGCCAGGGAAACGGTTTGCCTGGGTGTGTGTTTCTGTATCACTGCAACCCTTTGTAGTGATTAGGCATTCATTGTCATGGAAGCAAATACCAATCCTGCTAGAAGCAGGAAACAATTTCCAATTTAAAAATGGGCAGAAGAAAACAAATAAATAAATGGGCAGATAGGAGGCAGAAGACTCCTAATTTCCAAAGATGCACAGATGGCAACAGGCGTGGGGAAGGTTCTAGAATATCTTCCTATGAACTTCCAGCAAAGTGCAGCTCGAAAGCACAGTGAGCTACCAGGTGTGGGTACACCTGTGAGGATGGCTATTCTCCAAAAGACAAGAAAGGGCAAGTGTTGGTGAGAGTGGGCAAAAGCTTGAGCACAGCTGGCAGGAATGCAACCTGGTGTTCCCAGTGTAGAAGAGGATCCAGGTTCCTTGAGAAATGCAGGATAAAACTGTCACAGGATCCAGTCATTCCACTTCTGGGTATTTATACATGGGGAATAAAAACATTCACTTAAAGATATCTGTGCCTACATATTCTTTTGTAACCTTGTTTATAATATCCAGTGTATGGAAACAAAAAGGAGTGTCCCTTGAGGGATGAATGGATAAAGGAGATGTGATATACAAACACACACACAGATGTGAATTCAGCTGTCAACAAAGAGTGAAATCTTACTATTTGTGAAGGGCATTATGCTAAGTGAAAAAAGTCAGACAGAAAGAGGCAGATACTGTGTGATCTCACTTACATGTGGAATCTAAAGCAAATAAATAAAAACGGACTAATGGATACTGAGAACAGACTGATGGCTACTAGAGACGGGGAAGTAGGGGGTGGGTGTGCGGTTAATGGGATATTAAAAAGCTAAAACTTTCAGCTGTAATATAAAATGTCAGCAAGGGGACAATAAAGCTCTGGACTGTCTATTTGAAACTTGTTGAGAGAGTAGATCTTAGAAAAAAAAATCTTGTATGGAGATGAATGTGAATTCATTGCAACAATCATATTGCAGTATATACAGTTATGTTCCATACTTGAAAGGAGTAAATGTTATATGTTGGGTCTCTTAAATCTTTTAAAGGGAGGGAGAATTTAATGCTGGGGATATGACAACTCAGGACCTGCTTGAAAAGTCAAGCCTGAGACTGCCTGACTACCAAAAGAAAGCTTGACAGCAACAAGCTATAAATCACTGGACAAAATGGGAACCCAGGAATATAGTCTAGTATAAATAAACAAGTGAAAGGATGAAGCAGGAAAGAAAATTCTTCCTCCTCTGTAGACTTTGAAGTGCCAGACTGGCAAAGGGCCAGAAAGATGATGAGGAAGGGGAGAACTCTGGGAAGAAGGGCTGGGTTTTTCACCTCATTCGCTGTGGGTGGGTAGAGTGTGTGGAGGAATAGATACAATGTGCATTGTTGGCATAAACAAAGGCTGCAGTCTAGGAGAGCTCTAGGCACTCTCCACATTTTGGGGGTATATATATATATATTTGGGGGTATGTGTATTGCAAAAATAGCATATATATTTTGGGGTGTATATATATGTTTTTTTTTGCAAAAATAGCAAAAATATATATATATATACATATATTGCTATTTTTGCCCATGGAACCGCAGACTCATGTTGCCCAGGGTACCACAGACTCAAGCAATCCCCAGCCTCAGCTTCCCAGGTAGCTGGGATTACAGGAGCACGCCACCACACCCAGTTATTTTTTTGGGCCTAGGTCTCGCTAGGTGCCCCCAGCGGGACTTGAACCGCAATCCTTGGCCCCAGCCATGGCTTCCTAGGCTGCCACCTACAGGCAAGCGCCACCATGTCCAGCCCTATTTATTTTTTGTAGGCCACAGGTGCTTGATTTTATTTTAACAGGGTCAGGACCCAGCCTCTTAGTTCCTTCCGGTGCGTTCTCCACCAACAGCAGGTATGTCTGGCGGGACCAGGTTGCTGCTTCAGCTGAACCTGGTGCCTTGCTCTTTTGCTTCTTTTTTTCCTCATCACTTTTCCCATACATTTCAGAAAGCTGTCTCGGCTCATAGAGGTCTTGGTAGGCTCAATGATGATGGAAATATAAATTTCTAGTTTTCTTTGCAGTTATCTTGAAGAGCAATTTTGCATTCTCTCCTGTGATATAGACTGACGTTGAAGAAGAGATTTAAGGTGAGGTGAACAGATCTCAAAGATACATTACATTGTAAGTGGAAAACATCAGACACACAGTACTACTTAAAATAGGGTATGTTCACCTACATAAATCCACATAAAAGGGCAGTGGAATTGGGAGACACTGAGACACTTTCTGTATTTTGTAGTCTTGATCACTTGACTTTTATTTTCATAGCAAACATTTAAATCTCACTAATTCAAGTGGAAAGACATTTCTTCATATGATGACCTTCTATATTATTACTGACAGCCCCTCTGTCTTATTTGTTTTCTTCCTAAGAGACTAGGTCTCGCTGTGTTGCCCTGGGTAGTTCCGAACTCACAGACTCAAGTGCTCTCTAGCTTCAGCCTCCCAGGTAGCTGGGATTATAGGCATGCACCACCACACCCAGTGATTTTTTGAGACTAGGTTTTGCTATGTTGCCCGGGGTAGTCTTGAACCCACGGACTCAAGCATTCCCTCAGCTTCCCAGCCCTGGGATTACAGGCATGCACCACTGCGCCCGGTCAGCCCCTCTGTCTTCTATGCCCATAATAGTAAATGATCTTGTCTGTCTCATTCCTCTGAGTGTGCCCTGGTCATCTGATAGTTGACAGCCACTCCAGAATTCATTGATGAAGTAAATAAAGGAACAGAATTTTTTAATAAAGTGTCCGGCATTTCAATGCAGCCTTTACGCTACCAGCTCCATTTTTACAGACAGAAGAGAATAAACTGCAAGTTCCAAGGTCAGTCTAGAAGTGATAGCCTAGAAAGACTAAAGCAGCTGCAGAAACTTGATTTTGTTGTCAGAGCTAGTACCAAGACTTGGTGAGGCCTATTTGACCTATTGTCCAACTTCTTAGTTCTTTTTTATTTTATTATTTTTGTTAGAGACTAGGTCTTGCTATGTTGCCCAGGGTAGTCTTGAACCTGCGGACTCAAGTGATTCTTAGTTTCTGCCTCCCAAATAGCTGGGATTACAGGCTCACGCCACTGCAACTTCTCAGTTCTTTTTTTTTTTTTTTTTTTTGAGACTAGGTCTCGCTATTTTTGCCCGTGGAACCGCAGGCTCAAACAATCCCCAGCCTCAACTTCCCAGGTAGCTGGGATTACAGGTGTGCACCACCACGTCCAGCAATTTTTGGGGACTAGGTCTCGCTACGTGTCCCCGGTGGGACTTGGAACCGCGATCCTTGGCCCCAGCCGCGGCTTCCTAGGCTGCCGCTTACAGGCGTGCGCCACCGTGCCCAGCCCAACTTCTCAGTTCTTAACTGGAGAGTGGTTGTTACCTCCGGGATACAGAGGATCACGTTTTCATCAGAGCTGTATTCCTAGCTCAGTAAACACATTGCCATTGAAGACACATAGGTTGATCCTAGAAGTGAGTGGCACAAAATAAATTATATCGCGTTCCATTTCAGTTCTTTGTGATGTGCAGAGTGAGACAATTGAATGAGAGACTATTATATTCGATTTCTAGGGCAGTCATTGAGTATGAACTGACATGGAAAGATGCAACCTACTGTCATAAAACAAGAAGGTGTGCTGATTTGCATATTTATTATTAATATGTTAATTATGTCCCACATTGTAAACAAGTCCAAGAAAAAAACATAATGATTGTCTTAAACATTGTATGAAATCTCATCAACTGATTTAGTTTTTAAATATACTCATCTGTGAGCTTGGGTTTACCTTTGTGTTTATATATAAAGTGAGTTATTACTATTTAAATGTATTGGTTTAATTCTTCCTGTTTCTAGAAAAGGATTGCTATCAGATGCCAAAATATTCAGTACCGATCTTTCTAGTGCTCTCTGTAGCTTCAGTGACTATGGCACTTTCCTTCCTTTCAAGAATTTGCTTAGCAATGAACCAAAGTGTGGGGTAGACCAAGTCAACAAGTATAAATTCACTACAGCTCTTCATCCTTCATGATACACATATTTCTTTGATGGATTTGGCACCTGGTAAATGTTTATTCAATTATTGTTGGTTTTCTCCTGAAAGATAAGGTAAAATATCTTTTCAAACAGTGAACAGATTACTAGCTGCTTCTTTTCTCCCACATACTGTGTAGTATTTGACATCTGACCTGCTCCAAATAGGAGAACCAGCTTCTGTGGCTTCACATGACATAAGTCAAGTATGCCCTATTACACTTCCATTTGCAACAACCTGTGCAGGGACCAGGTGAGGTTGGTGTTTGCTACAGGGCTAAATGAGATTTTTGAGCCTTTCTCTCCAGTACCTTTAGCTTCTTGTGGGCTCCGGCTTCTCACACTCTTGAATTAGCCTTTGCACATGTGCCAAAAAACAAAAAACAAACAAACAAAAAACAGAGGATGAGCCAGTTTGTACAGATTGTTAGAAATGGGATGAGGGAGGAAAAGACATCTTTTACCAGTGGGTCATGGCTTCCTTTAGCCTCACGTTTCCATCCTGGGGCTCCCCCCTGAAACGTATCTTCAGGAGTAACTTTGTGCTTTCGGAGTGGATGCTGTTTTTAGTTGGAGAAAGTATTTTGTTCCAAGGCAGACATTCATTCATCGAATGTTTATTTAATTAACCCAGGAAACACAAAACTCACAGCCTAATGAAATTCAATTCTCTTGTCTCTTCTTGTCTGAGCAGGAAACCTGTGCTTCCTCTCTCAGGGAGCCCTTTTGTCTCTGTGGAGGCATGCCGAGGTTTTCCAGGGAGCACAGTCAGACCTGGAAGTGGCCTTGGAGGGGAAAGCCCTTGGCTCTCATTTGCTCCTCTGCAGTGGTCCTTGGTGGTGGTGGTGGGGGATTGCAGTTTGCTTCTAGGTTACTTGTTGCTTAGTCCTCTTTCTTGTCATGCCTTCCACTCCAGAAAGCATCATGACGTCCTGACCATCTAGTTGGACTCAACCAGGGCAGCCTTGGTGTTGTTGTTTGCTTTCCCTTCCCCCCTTTTTTTTGTCTCTTAAATGGGTCTTTTTAAAAGGACATCTGGTCTACCTGGAGGTATGTCCTCAGAGGCAGTGCTCCTTGGAGGATGTTTGTTCAATGTCTTTCAAATATATGTCTGCTTTATTCCACCACAGCAGTTTCCATCCTTCAGACAGGGAGTGATTCTTAATAGGACTTGCCGCCCTCATGTTGTGATCCCCTGGGAGATGGCTACAGTCACTGACGCTCACCTGAGTATCTCTGAAGGTGTGAGAGCAGGAGATAAGAAACTTCTCCCAGAGTTGAAATAATGAGAACTTTTGCATCAGGGAGATATTGGGGACAAGGGTTTTAGCAGTCTGCCCAAGATGACTGATTCTTCTAAAGAGACCTAGGGTGAGTAGCCGATCTGTAATGGTGGATAGATCAAGCTCTGGGTCTGGGTAAGGAGTCAATGAATCAGGACAGGTTGGGTCTCTTTTCCTGCCAGGAGAGAATTCAATTGTATTAAAATAAAGCTAAATACTCCCTGTAGTTGTCAATAGCATAGTTCAATCCTGGTATTTGTGATGTCTACTTTTACACTTTGCTTTGTGATAGATGCATGTAAATATTTTAGTAGATGTATAGTTATTATTTTTTTCTGACTTTGCAACAGTAATTTTTTGCTATTCATAGGGTAGTTTCCTATTCTCTCAGACTCCAGGGCTAATCATGTGGTGACTGTATTTTAAGAAATAATTTTTTATAATACATAATACCATATAACACTAATATAATATGTGACTAGTTGCAGGAGAATTTTAAAGCTGCAGTGATTAATAAACTTTAGTCTTATGATTTCATTCTCAAATAGTTGATATTGTTTTGTAATCTCATGACTTTTAAGAAGTGAAAGTTTTTGTCTGTTTTGTCCATGTTCAATATGCACTTCAAAATTCTGTTCTTGTGGGATCTGGAAAATATTGGTTATGACCAAGGTGGCTTAATAATTTATTGGGGTTAATAAAGACATACTCAGTATCTTTCATATATTTTTAATAATCACTTATTGACTTTCCATAATTATGCTACAAGGAAGGTAATACCTTTTTACAGTGGAGGACATTGAGGCTTAGTCACAGAATTAGTAATGGTCAAAAGAGCAGGATTTGAACTCAATGTTTCTGGAAAGCTCTTATCTTTTCCTGTTGGTCACATTTTTGGCCTTCCTGGGGCCACAGAAGGATTTCTCCTCCCAGTTCATACAGAGCAGCTCCTTGCTGCTTTATCTGTTTCCCCACCACTGCACCCAGCCACCCTCTCCACCCAGTGACACTGGGAGACAGATGTTGGTAGCTGATATCGAGTTCAGAGAATTTGGTTTTCGAGATAGAAAGCTTGAAAGTTAATCATAGAGACACAAATCAAATGTTCACCTTCATGTACAGAAATGAATATTGATGACACAGGCTGGTGCTTTTCACATCTCTTAATTTTTCTTAGTAAAATTGTTATTTTTAATAAACAAAGTCTCTGCTTTGGTATAAAATTGTGGCTGGAGAGAAAACTATTTCTGTTTTCATTGCCAAGGAGGTAAAGAATGCTGTCAGGTCAGTGGAGACAGCTAAGCCCTGGAAAGCTGCTTACTTTGCATTAAGAAACTTCAGAGTTAGAAGCAGTGCATTATTCCATCTCTAGTTATTTCAGGAATGGCCCTGGAAAGTTCAGTGGATCCCATTTGAAACAAAGATCTGTTAGCTTTGTTTAACTCTGTAAAGCCACCCATTAAAACGTAAAGATTTAGGACTTTTCACTTCCTTTTTTACATGGGAACACAGGCTTAGAGTTTTAAATTTCAAGACACCAGGAAAATATTTTAGGATGAGATTTGTATGAAGAACACAAGATAGCAGTTTATGAACCTTAATATAGCATTTATTGCACTTTATATTTACTGGGTACTTTGCACCTCTGTAGTCTATGGATTTTATATAACAAAATGAATTTCTCAAGAAATGCCACTTAATGTAAAGAAACAATCTTAAGTTGTTCTGTTAGCAACCAAGTGTTATTCCACTGTCAAGCAACTATCAAATTATCCCACTCTCCATTAAGGTTTAAAGCATTCAAGAGAGACAAAAGGTGATGGCTTCATTCTCTTTTTGTATAAAAATTTTGTGTAAGAGATTAAAAACTCAGAATTGGGACTGGCTGCCTTTCCACAATTTTATAGCAGTTGCCGTTGTCGTCGTCATCCTTAAATTGAAAATTTTATCCACGACATGAGGGTGTTTTTATACTGAACATCAGTGATAGTTTCTTCACTTTCGCCGCTATCCCAGCCACCCTACTACAAGCCGCTGCAGGCTGACCTGACTTTACAGTGAGCAGGGGTTGGGGGGGGGGGGGGGGGGTCTTACTCCCTACCTACTAACAGTGATCTTCCTGCTCTAACGGCCGGCCACTCTGACTTATGGCAGGGTCATTGGGTTGTAGGACCTCACTTGGAGAATAAAAAAAAACTACCTTTGTCAGTTTGCTAAAGCAAAATTCAAAAGAACTAAATGTTCGCTTTGAAATAAGGTTTCTGGGACAGTGCAGAAGGTGCCATGCTAATATTTTCTGAAATATTTTTAGCTCTCCTTCCCCACCCCTCTCCCTCTCCTTCTCCCTCTCCCTTCCCCACCCCCTCTCTCCCCCTCTCCCTCTTCCTGTCTCTCTCTCTCACACACACACACACACACATACACATACATGTGACCTAGTTGTTTCATCCTCCCTATTTCTCAGTGTGACCTGTGTGTGGACCTGCAGCACCCCTGGAACTTTCTAGAAATGCAGCATCTCTGGTCTTACCCCATGGACAGAACCAAAACCAGCATTTTAACAAGCTCTTCAGGTGCCACAAGTTCAGAAACATACCAGATTTCAGAAGCTGGTATCTGGAAGCTCAGCCTGGCAGAAAGACTAAGTGTGTCACTGTTGGTGACTTGTAAATACCCCAGAGAATCCTTGACTCTTCCAAGAGAGATCCTGAACTGAGGGCTACAGGGTAAGAGGTGAAATTGGGGCAGGTCAAGGATTTATAACCATAATAATGTGATAGTAACAGGGAAATACTGCGTGAGAACTCATTAAGATAGACTATGTCTCAATCCATTTTTTTTTTCATGGTCTCTTCAGTTAACCATTAAAGAGAAAGCTCCATAATGGGGATCTTTCCGTATTCTACAGAGAAAATGGTTTCTTCAGATTGTGTGAACCAACCAGTATTAACCTTTGAAAGTATTTGGGAGTTGGGAGTAAGACTGACCAGAGCGAAATCCAGTCTACTATTTAGAAGTGAAAAATGAAAAAATGGTGCCCAGTATTAAAGGAATTTCCCTTTTCCTTCCAGCATTTCCATTCAGTTAGAATTCTCCATGTTTCTATTTTCAGGCAGTGGCTTCTTACTGTTCACAGCTAGCACTTCTCAAATGAGATTCATTTTCACACATTTCTCAATGTCCTGCTCAATCCATTGTGTTTAGGACACACCAAGCCAGCCCCGGGACCGCCTTGTTACTGATGACGAAACTGAGAAACAAAAACAATAAGTAACTTTCTTCTTCGTCTTCGTCTTTTTTTTTTTTTTTTTTTGAGACTAGGTCTTGCTGTGT
Source organism: Uropsilus gracilis (assembly GCA_004024945.1). Lineage (NCBI taxonomy): Eukaryota > Metazoa > Chordata > Mammalia > Eulipotyphla > Talpidae > Uropsilus > Uropsilus gracilis. The sequence continues at coordinate 75,310 of PVHY01003696.1, read as the reverse complement.
TGTTGGGGTTGTTCTGATCCCATGGACTCAAGTGATCCCCAGCCTCAGCCTCCCAGGTAGCTGAGATTACAGGCATCTGCCACCACACCCCGCTGCTTATTTGAGACCAGGTCTTGCACTGTTTCCCGGGGTAATCTCAAATCTGTGAACTCAAGCAATCCCTGGCCTCTTGCCTCCCAGTGCTTGGATTACAGGCACACGCCACCATGCCCGGCTTACAAATAATAAGCAAGTTTTTCAAAATTGTATCACTAGTAAGTGGTAGAGGCAGGTATTAAATCCAGGATCTCCCATTCCAAAGATGTTGCCTTAACTAGGATGACTGCATTCTATACTTCCCTATGACCCAAGAGTGCTGTCTCCAACATGGGTGAGTGAACTGAAGATCACTTTTGCTTTAATTAGTAAGAAACCTTTTGGTAAATAATTACTTCTAAATCTCTGACACACCCAAGCACCTAAGTCACACCCAAATACTGATCTTATTGGTAACTGATATAGTTTAGAAAATATTTGACCTCAGAATCTTACACGTCCAACTTAAGCAATTTTTAAGTTTTAGAGTTAGACCTTTTTAAAACATAGATCTATGTTATTACGAAGTAAAACGATTAACTATAGAAACAAGGATCATGCAATTAACAACTATACAAAATCATTTACATAAGATCACAAATAGTGTTTTAAATTCTCTAAATTTTTTTAACATCGTTAGCTTTTATTAAATAGAAATTTTGAAGGTTTTAACAGTGTTTCCTTGCCTTTAGTTGTCGAGAAAACGTTGTAGACATTAGTCCTTGAGGGTTGCTAGGGAGATTGAGATTCACTTTTACCAGACAAAATTGTGGTAACATAAAATAATGTTGAAATTACCACTTGCAAATTAGTAGGGGGACCATCAAAAAATAAATCTAGATCAATGAACCAGGTATCACAAACATAAAAAATTTGGTTTTAACCACCTGTATATTCCAGATTGCTAGTGTTTTCAGGCAAAGAGGCTGTGCTAGGAGCCAAGTGCTTGGAATTTTTTTTTTCTTTTTTTTAGACTAGGTCTCGCTAGGCTCTCATTGCCTGGGGAACCACAGACTCAAGCAATCCCCAGCCTCAGCTTCCCAGGTAGCTGGGATTACAGGCGCGTGCCACCACGCCCAGATATTTTTTTTTTTTTTGGAACTAGGTCTCGCTACAGGCCCCAGGCGGGACTCGAACCGCCATCCCTAGCCCCGGCCGCTTCATAGACTGAAGCTTACAGGCATGAACCACCGTGCCTGGCCAGTGCTTAGAATTTCAGGGTGATTTGGGGGTTGTATGGGATATAGTGCAGAAAAGATTTCATTTAGATTTCTGTATCTAAGTGACACCATCCTGTACATCCCTGTACATTTTTCTCCCTCCAGCTTTTTTCATTTCGCATAATTCCACCACTTCCATCCTTGTTGCTGCAAATGGCAAGAGTCTATCTTTTTCACAGCCGAGTAGTATTCCATTGTGTGTATATACTGCCTCGATCCACTCATTTATCGTTGAACACACTTAGGTTGTTTACATAGCTTAGTAAGCAGGCCTGCAATGAACATGGGAATGCATGTTCTCCTTTGAATTCGTGTTTTATGTTCTTTGGATAGATACCTAGAGGCGGGATTATTGAGTTATAGGGCAGATCCATTTTTGGTCTTTCAGAAACCTTTGCATTGCTTTCTGTAGGGGTGTATCCATCTATATTCCCACCAACAGTGTGGGAGGGTTGCTTCTTCTCCACATTATTACCCACACTTGTTCTTCCAGGTCTTTTTGATATGGGGCATGCTTATAAACCTGAGATGGCATCTCACTGTGGTTTTGATTTGCATTTTCCTGGTAAGTGATAATGAACCTTTTTTCTTATGGCTGTTGGCCATCTGTCTGCATGCTAGCTTTGGAGAACTGCCTGTTTAACAATTCTGCACATTTTTAAAATTAGGTTATTTATTTTCCTTTTGTTCAGTTCTTTGAGATCTTTAATATTGGGTTCCTGTCTGATGTATGGTTTGCAAATATTTTCTCCCATTCAGTGGGGTAGCTTGGTTTTTAGTAACTGTTTTCTTTTGCTGAGATTTCTGGTTTGATGTAGTTGAGAGAAGTTATTAACTTGCACTGGTAGATTTAAGGATCTATTGAACTTGACAAAGGAACTATGTATGCTGAGGGGTGGGAGAGGGGAATGTATATGGAGGGTAATCAGAAAGTCCTAACGATTCTCTAATTATTTTGTTTTCAGAAAATAACTTTTCTTCTTCCAAAGGTGAAACTATTTTAAAGATGAATTATATTGAGGTGGTAATATCTTAACATTGAAGATTTTAATGTCTTGGTTATTACATCAGTTCATCTCATTATTTGTCCAAAAAGTCCTTTGGCAGAACTACTAGGCTGACTACATCAGATGGTAGCAATGTCACAGTTTAGATAGGCATATATGGACATACAAGCAATGGTTGTAGATTCAGGTTAGAAAGGAACAAGAATAATCCTGTTAAACAGGTCAGGTGAATTCCTACAGCACGAACTGGTAGGAAAGGGCAGATGTACAGATGGAGTTCCAAAGGTCCCAGGAGTGAATGGCATTCAGTCAGAGGGGGCCAGGGGCTTGACATTCAGACACCAGCCCACTCCTCCCTGCGTCTCTACAGCCTCAGTTCTGGTTCTCCAGAGGAATAAAATGTCAATCATGTGAGGTCAGAGAGTGTCAGTTCCCAGGAGGATTCATAAAGTAATTTGCACTACGGGAGACTTTAAATTACACACCTTTTTCCCTCGAAGTAAAATCTACAAATGCAGTTGACACTCTTAAATCATCTACGTGGGAATCAAACCATTTTTGATTTGGAAGTTCAGTCAGATGCTATTCAGCACAACCCTGGGAAACAAGAGGAGGTTAAGACAACAGTGAAATGGGCACCATCACTGCAATTTCTTCGTCTGTCTCTATCTCTGCCTCAAATCTCTAGTTCTTTGTCTCACGAGCCCAGGCTGGTCTCTCCTGTAAAACTGGTATGAGAACACTTGAGCTGCTGCATTCTTATAATATAATAAATGACATGAAAACACCTTGAAGAGTGACTTTTTAAAATGCTGCACACATGCAAGGCAACTTGACAGCCTCATCCTCACTGTGAACTATTGCCACGCAACAACTTATTCTTTCTCTGGGGATGAAATTCTCTGGCCTGAGGGAGCCGCTGCCCAGGTGACCCATGTGGCTATTTCTTTTCTTTTTTTTTTTTGAGATTAGGTTTCCCAGGGTAATGTTGTTGCCCAGGGTAGTCCGGATCCCGCGGACTCACGCGATGCCCAGCCTCAGCCTCCCAGGTAACTGATTACAGGCGTGCGCCACTGTAGCTTAGTGTTGCAGCTTATTACAAAGTGCATTCCCCCTTTTTATGGCAGAAGGAGTCCCTCCAAGGATGTGATCACGTATATTGTGATAGAAGGTTTTTTAAGAAAAAGTTATTAGTATTGCGGGGCTAATGAAGATTTGGGAAATTAAATCAGGAACTATCCCTTTGAATAGGAAACATTCTGTTTCTATTAAAAAGACAACCACTCATTTGGGAGTCTGGAGTATCATGGCATGGAATCAAGTCGAAGACCATCCCACTAATGAGGAAGAAATTGAATATGAAGCAAAGTTCTTCTCTAATCTTATCAAGTACTTTTTGCTTGTCTGACTGCCAAGTCCGCTGGGCATAAAGGGCAACGGTGTTTGGCCAGGGCTGCTTGCCCAGGGATGCTTGGCACCCCCACCAGCTAGTGGTCAGACAAGGATAGTGACAGATAAGACTTCTGAGATACTTCCCCAGTCCCCGCCCTCCCTGCTGCTGGTATTTGAGTCACAGACAAGATTGTGGGCAGTTCATGGGCATCTTGCTGGCGCCAAGGGGGTTGTAGGGAAGATGATCAGAAATGCGGTTCTCACTTTGGGATGGTGAGACAGCGAGGCCTCTCGAGCTGCCATTCTGCCCAGGCGGTGGGGTGGGGGGTCTTTGTCTCAGGGGGTACCCTCCCGCACCGACTCCCTCCTGTACCAACTCAGTTGCCAGTAGTTTTTATTTGGGGGCCTAAGATTCTCCAGTCTCACAAGCTTCTCAATATGCAATGAGACACTGCTGGAGTAGCTCAAGTACTTAGGTCAAGGCCATAGGATTCTCTCTGGAAGGACCTTACTCCCTGGCTTTGGCTTTCTGGTTGACCTTTCTCTGAGCAGGAGGGTGCAGTCTGCTCTGCTGCTGCGTCTCTGGTATCCTTCATGTGAATGTGTGGGGTCATCTGACATGCTGAAGCTGGCTACACCGTCACCTGGACGACTTTTAGAAAACACCACTGCTCCAGATCTTACTTCAAACTGGCCAGATTCTCTTTGAAGTCGAGCTCAAAAACTGTTCTTTAAAAACTCTCTAGATGATTCCAAATGTGCTCCTCGGGCTCAGAGCCATGCACCTGCAACAATTAGAAATGTAGACTGTTCAGACTTCAGGGGAAATCAGTTCCTGGGACCTGAGTTACCCCAAAACATGAGCAATGAGAGACTGGGGGAAGAAGAAATGCTCATACCCATGGAAAACCATCTGAAATAAGAGCATTTCCACAGTCTGTATATTGGGATCACAGAACTTAGCTGAAGTCAATATTTTTTCCAGACTAAATTTTAAACTCTAATTAGGCTGCGAAACACTTGCTGAAAGAGATAAGCTCTTCTAATTATCACTGATACTCAATACAGAGCTGTCAACATGTCTCTTTACATATCATCTATTGAGATCATGACAAAAGAGGTTAGCTAAGAAACATTGGGAAAACTAGGATTTCTGCAAGAGTTTACTGTGGTGTTTTTCTGGGGCCTGGGTAGTGGTCATCGTTGGGTAGTAGCTGGAGATGCATGGTGTTGTTCATAGTTTGTTCAACTTGAAGACTTCATGATTTCATTAAAAACATGCTTTGTTGCAATGAACAAGCAGTCCAGAGGCCCTTGGCAGTTGCTAAAACTTTGAATATCGGTTGATAGACCTTTAAGAACCCTTAAAAAATGGTATTTCTTAGTTGCAAATAAGAAATGCTCAGAACTGAAGGCAGAAAACCCTCCAAAAGTATCAGACTTCACGTTTTTTTGTTTGTTTGTTGTTTGGGGCATAATTAGTGATAGCATTTGGTTGGGATTTGTGACTTGAGAGCCCTCAAAATTAGAACAGGAAGCAGCTGACCACTGGAGTTGCAGGAATAGATTGAGGGCAGCTTTCTTCTGACTACCTTCTCATGGAGACACATGGAGGAGAAACCAACTTTTTCATCTGTGAAACACTGTCCAGTTTGGGCTCATAAAAGGACTAGCCCTGCCTGCTGTCTCCCTCTAAAGCACATCTCAGCATACACTGAGCGAATGGGCAAGTGAGTCAGCTGGGACCACAGCAGCCAGGGACCAGGGATGTCAGGGATGATGATATCACCAAATAAATCCAGGGTAACACAGCTATCCCCCAGAGTGCTTAATGATGAAAGGGCAAGTTTGCTAAGGAGTCTAGCCAGGGAAAGGAAAGGACAAGACAAAATCACCTCGCTCTGACATAATTCCAAAACAGCTTATAAGCAGTCAGCAAGCTTTGAGATTCTTTGACATCTCAATGGAGATTGCTGCATTTATGATAGGGATTGCTACCTGCTGAATGATAGATGTGGATAGACTTGACTTGCAAAGGAGAGCAAAGTTGGTTTTAGAACCTGAAAAGAAATTAGACAAGGTTAATTCCCACTTAAATTATATTAAAATAATCTGTTGATAAGGAAGGGATAGAAGGGTTGACCAGATAGCTTGGAAAACTAACAGTATAAGTAAATCAGCCCATGATCTATATGCACGACAGTAAGGGGAAAAGTCCAGGTCCAGCAAAGCAGTGAAAAATGTTTTCTGTACATAGTTATTCTCTTAAAAACATATCTGAGAGCCGAAATAATTTCTACCTAAACAGGCAAAAATACTGTGGAAAAAAATAGATTGAAGAAGAAATGTTGCAGAGGGCTACTGTCTGCCTCGCTGAAAAATAAAACATTGACAGCCCAAAAAGTCTCAAGGGGATAAAAATATACTGAGTTTCACACCCAAATCTGACTGTATTGAGCTTAGACTGAGAGAGCATTTTTGGAGTGTTTTTTTTTTTTACCCTTGATTTAACCAACTGAAATTTTTTTAAAATCAGGCTTCATATAAACAAAAAAGGGTTTCTTTATTTTGTTACTTATTTCCTTAGTAAAATGTACTCAGCAAAAAGTACCATTCATTTCACTGTTTTTCTTAAATTTCATAAGCAGTGGTCATTCCGCTTACCCTTCAACCTTGAGATATTCCTTTTTTCCTAGAATACTAAAGATAAGTATCTCTATCTTTACCCCTGGATGTATTTCTATGGGTATCTATAATTATAATGTCATGGGACTTATTGTCAACCTTCATTGAAAAGATGGGAAACAGTCCTGCATTTAGGTTGTCTACTGATTTGATTATACTCACAGTCTTCTATGCTAAGTCTACAAGAGTCAATTTGCACTCTAAGCTGGGTTGCAATGCAGTGATTGAAGTGGTGACTGGTGAAAGATGAGGGAAGGGGCGCAGATTTAGATTGTGTTTATTAGGATGCTCCATCCTCAGCGCAAACCTTCCTCTGCCTGTTTCTTAGCCACATGGTCACCACTTCCTAGCCAAACCAGAGTCTTCATCTCTAGGCTCCCCGGTTGCACTTTCTTCTCCCTGGAAGTTTTTTCCCATCTTAATAAGGTCTCGTCTCAACTTATTTGCCATTTTTTTAAGGACTTGTTCTTACCCTTCATCTAAAAGCACTCCCCATCCACAAGCTTTTCTAGTCTCATCCTCTGTTTAGTTTCCTTTCAAAAGCACATCGCAGTAACTTTTGTTGGCTCGTAGTTCCCTCTCCCTCTAATCGATGACTCCTACTCTGGGGACCGCTAGGCAGTGTCATCTTTTTCAGTGCTGTGTATCTAGTATCTGGTCTAGGGTCTGACAGACAAGGGCAACAGTATGAATTTGTGGATCAGTGGCATATACAAATTTACAAACATTACAAGTTTGCTTTACAACCAGGAGGCCATGAAAAAAAGAGGAGGTTGCTATTTGATTGGTTTTTGTTACATTTTACCAAATTTTCATTACTAGTAAATAAACCTCTGAGTGTACTAGCTACCTCAGTAGTAAATTACAGAACATATTGTATTGGTAAGCTTGGCTGATACTGTTGAGGAGCCTTAGCAGTCGGGGAGGGAGAATTTCCATAGACATTTCTGTAATGACTTGACTAGAGAAGCTATGAGGTGGAAGAAAGACTTGGATTCTTTGATCCTAAACCTGATACTTTTTTCTGTCATTTATTAGTAAGTTCTTGTAGTAATTAAGAAGCTCAGTTATCTGTAAAAGTCAGTACTACTCTCCTAGGAATAATGAAGTTGATGAGATGCAGTTTTATGCACGCCATAATTATATGAGTAACAGCACAGCATCTTTGTTTTTTATATTAATGAAGGGAGAGCCCATGCAAGTAGCTTCATGGGAATTTTGGGTATGTATGTTTGGTAAATTGCGAAGACCAGGTAAATTTATGAGCTTATTACTCTTTTATGGTTGAAAATACAAGAGATTCTATTAATAACAGGAATGTGTTAATGGTGACAGTTAGCTTTTCCTTTTTAACCTAGATAGACTTAATAGGCTTCAGTTTAACTGCCATGGATAAGATAACATCTATAGTAAAGGCAAAATAAATCATAAAACTGTGGACAGTGCTATTGCTTCTTAATGAAAATGTCTCCATCATGAGATCATAGAAGGTGAACTTGTTCCATTTTTGACTGTCTTCAATCTCTGCTTTCCAACTCTGCCTACAAGGAAGCCCATCACAGTGGCCAACTTCTGAGGGGAAAATGGTCATACACTGGGAAATCGTAAAAGGTAACCGGACACAAGGTAGATTTAATCCAGGCTCAGAGTCAAAGAATCATTGAAATCTTGTGTTGGAGGGAACTAAAATTTACTCATTCACCCAAAAAGTCAGTCTAAAGTTCTCTTGATTTCCAGTCCTCTAAAGTAACCAAAGAAATTCATTTTATTATTCCTTGACTCATATATAATACCCAACCATAAAATCTTCAGAGGTGCCATTTTTTCTGCCAAGTTTCATTATTTGCATGTTACCGTGGCCCCTTCACCTTCCATCCAAGAAGGAAAGGGGTGATTCTGCATTTATGAATTCCTCCAGCGCCAGTGCCAGAAGACACCTGGACACTGTAAGATTATATTTTCAGGCCTCTTAATCCTTTTCTTTTTTTTTTTTTTCAGACAAGGTCTCACTATGTTGCCCAGGGTAGTCCTGAGCCCACAGACAAAAGTGATCCCCAGCCTCAGCCTCCCAGGTAGCTGGAATTAGAGGCACACGCCACCACGCCCGACTATTTTTTTGAGATTAGGTCTCGCTATATTGCCTGGGGTAGTCTCTAACCCACAAACTCAAGTTTTTCCTAGCCTCAACCTCCCAAGTAGCTGGGATTACAGGTGCACACCACTGCACCCAGCCTCTTATTCCTTTTCTCCTTTCCTCCTCTTCTGCCTCTTCTAGGATGTTTCTCTGTGCTCGTTTAGCTTAGGAGATGGGCATGGTGTGCTTGTCAGTTAACTGGTGATTCTGTTATTCAACCATAGACAGCAGTTTTCCAGGTAAATGAACATTTGAGCATCTGCAACACAGGTAATAAGAGACTCACAAAATGACAGCTGACCTTGAACCAGCTTCTCAGAGGATAAATAATGTGTAATATGACTATTAGGTGTTGCTGGTATTTTTCCAGGTCACCGGCAGACCCTACAGAAATATTCTGGATAAATAAGAAAATATTAATAAACTTGTGAAATCTTTATCTTCAATCTTTGATTCCATCTGAGAGGAACGGTTGATTGCTCCTAATTTAGGTGATTATACCTGTCAGTCACAGGAATACATAATCAGTCTCAGCAATGCTTATCACATAGCAGACTTTATTACACTGATGCATTTTTTGACGTCTTCAATGTAGAATGAAGATTTCATTTACGTCAAAACTTAGTTATGGGAATTCTACCAGGAAGAACTATTAATACAACTCTTAACTTTTATCATCAGTTGATATTGTACATGCATTACAGCGATTCTCTCAGTCATAATTTCATTATGATGTTGACAAGAAGAATATAAATCCCAGCAGCTGTTGGAAAAAATGACCTGCTTTGCTCTTAAGTCAGTTTCCAGGAACCAAGTTAGGTGAGGACTTACTATATTTATGTGTCTATTTCTAGTCTAGGATCTGTAACTCAGGTAAAACATTTTGAGAGCATTTGTGAAAAGTCAAGTAAAATGGGAATTTGAGATCCCTACCTAGAAAACTGAGACCAAAATAACACCAAAGCTTTCAAATATTGAGAGTCTTATGAACATTAAAAGAGAAACAAGGTTGTATTGATGTAAGTTTTGGGTTTCATCTCAGTTTTGGAATGTGCCGTCTCCATAACCAGTGCTGTTATGGAGCCCATTAGAAATAACCTTCATAGTAACCCTGACTCTGTCACGTCCATTATCCTGAGTATGTTAGTGGAAAAAGCCTAGGTCTTGGACAAGGCCTGTCGCAACTAAAAATGAGCCATGTGCAGAGGCAGGAATTGGCTCTATCAGTGCTTTGATTTTTCAGATGGTTGGGCAGCAATCTGAGAGAATGGTGGGCATAGCACTATGAAGAGGTACTTTTGCCTTCTCATCCCCAGCTGGTCTTTTTAAAAATGGGTCCAACAAAGACAATCATAAGTGAACAGCTCATCGCAGTTGATGTTCTTGGTATTCATCATGTTCACCCCCAGAACTTATGAGCCTCCCTGCCCCTACCACCCACCTATTATCTTGACCCAGGCACATCTGATAGTGACAAACCTTGCACTCCTTTTGGTGTCATCGGGGCAGGAATCTCAGTTTAAAGCAGGAGTTTTAATTTATAGAACATAGAGCATTAGTCACAGAGTGTGTATCTGTAATCTGTTCTCGGTGTGTGTGCGACTCTATCAGCTGTGGGGCTCTTCCTTTCCTCCCCGCTCCCTCCCCATTAGATGAATGGCCCAGCTGCATCTCCAGGTTTAGAAATGGTGCTAGCTTGTACAGAACACTTTGCTCTATGATCTGTGACCTCAGGCTTTTGGTTAGTTTCTGTCTCCCACTACATAGCTAGCTGGCTTCCAGGAGCACACAGGAATAATTCAGCATTTCCTGAATAAGGAAATGAACTAACCACAGGATCCACTCTGTTCAAGTTCAGTTTTTTAAAAAATTACTACCTTGGGCCAGGTGTGGTGGCACACACCTGTAATCCAAATGCCGGGAAGCAAGAGGCCCAGGATAGCTTGAGTTTGAGGGTTTCAAAAGAACACATTTATTAGGAAAAGGAGAGTGACCTGTACAGTCACAGACAAGGCAGGAGATGCATCTGCTTGTTTCGTTCCTTTCAAACTGGTTCTTTCTGCAGGAGAATTTACTTCTGCCCTCATTGGTGCCTTTTACCCACTTCATGCCTCTCTGGATGTCTAGGAGGCATTGTGAATGGTCGCTTATACTTATCTCATTAGACCCAACAATTTGTGTCCCTGGCAACTGGGAGTGACAGTTGGGGTTCCCAGGCTCCCCTTGTCAGCACCCCTTGGCTGTTACTGACCCTCATATTCTTGGCTCCTTGTAGAACCTGAAGAATCAGATTTTCTGTCTTCTTTTCTCCCCAATAGACTTAACTATGTCATTTTTATGAATTCAGTCAATAAATAAACAAATCTACTGGAACCTTTGACCCTCTATTTTCAACTCATATACACCGTAGTAACTTGGGTTCATGACTGATAGTTGTATAAATCCTAATCTTATTTATTAAGGGCAGCTTTCTAGAGAAAAGCTTGCTTTACATGTCACGGAAGGAACTGGGGAGTTGGAAATCCTTTGGCCACTTAGAACCAACACAAACAATTTTTGAACGTTCAGGTTTTAGAATAACCCAATTAGACTGAAGCAGCCCAGATTTTTCTCCTGGTTCTTCGGGTGAGCTTGCTGTCTCCCCTGACTGGAACTCCTTCTTCATGGAGATCTCCACCTTGGAGGCAGTTCACAGGGATTTAGGTTATATAAATGCCTCATTACTTTCAACTCAAGATGCACTCCCAACACATCATTTAAGGATTAATGGTTTTTGGAAGCGTCCTGAACTATGAAAGATGCTCTTGGATGTGGTGCAAATGAAGACCCTCAGCAGCCAGAACTTCTCCAGAGGAGAGAGGGTGTAAAGTGTCCCCTCATCTTTATAACTTGTTCAACTCACATCCTGTCTCCTTGAACAGAAATAGGCACTTACCTTTTTCTATGCAGCAAGATGCCCAGAGATGCCCCCTCATGCACACATATAATGTTGCTGTCTTGGCCAGACTAGAGTCATGTTCTATCATGTATCTGTGATCTGGTCTGGAGCCCCAGAGTCTGCCAGGCATGCTGCACCCTGGAGCTGGCAGAGGTGTTATAACTGCCAGCCCACATGACCCCTCCACTCAGCTGCCCCCCATCCCTGCTGGCTCACACTGTTGTCTGCTCCATGCAGGGCTTATCACTTTTTTTTTTAATTTTTATTTATCTATTTATTTAGAGGCTAGGTTTCGCTATTTGCCTGGGGAACTGCAGGCTCACATTGCCCGTGGTACCACGGACTCAAGGGATCCCCAGCTTCAGCCTCCCAGGTAGCTGGGATTACTGATGTGCTCCACCATGCCCAGCTATACTTTGAGACTAGATCTCATTATGTTGCCCTGGGCGGATGTCAGGTCTCAAACCAGCGGACTCAGGCGATTCCTAGTCTCAGCTGCTCTCTGTAGCTACACTTAAAGACACGCGCCACCGTGTCCAGCGCACTGTGTAACTTTTTTTTTTTTTTTTTTGAGACTAGGTCTCGCTATTTTTGCCCATGGAACCGCAGGCTCACGTTGCCTGGGGTACCACAGACTCAAGCAATCCCCAGCCTCAGCTTCCCAGGTAGCTAGGATTACAGGCACGCACCACTACACCCAGCTATTTTTTGGGACAAGGTCTCACTGTGTTGCCCCGGGCGGGACTCAAACCGCGATCCCCAGACTCCACTGTATTCCATAAGCTGTTACTTACAAGCACATGCCACTGTGCCCGGCCCAGCTATTTTTTAGAGACTAGGTCTCTTTTTTTAGAGACCTAGTTAAAGACTAGGTCCGCGGGTAGTCTTGAACCCGCAGACTCAAGTGATCCCTAGCCTCAACCTCCCAGGTAGCTGGGATTACAGGCGTACACCACCACACCTGGCTTCAACAGGTACTTTAGATACCGAGGAGCATCGATAAAAATTCAGGTATAGATTAAGAGCATGTTGGAGTAGGAATAACAGAAAAATTAACAATTGGAAGGAACCTCAGTTCAGTATGGGGTTCTCCTTTTTACATTAGCCAAAGCTGGGAGCATCCAGGCCAGAGCTGATGCTGCTTGGTGATGCCATCTGAAAAGCAAGCTCGGTTCATCTGTCAGCACCACTGTCTATCTTTCTTGGAGCTGTGAGATAACGTCTTGCAGGCAGAAGATCCCCTGGTCAGGAAAGAGAATGCAAGTAACCAAACTCCCAAGGGCCATGTCAGCCACTCCATCAAGTGTTCCCAGAAGAACCACCTGGCCCATTCCATGCCATTACCTGAACTCCTGGCCAACCCTGCACCCATCTCTGGCAGCTAGGCAGGGCACAGTGGGTGCATGGCAATTCTGCCACTCTGCCACCTATTTCCAGTCCACTGAACCCAGGGTTCCATTCAAAGGCCACCTCTGGATGTGTCTGCCCCAGCGCAGAGCATTTCTTGAGAGACTCAAGACGTTCCCGGATTTGACACGAGACCATCCTCTCTGCCAATGAGAAAGGAGAACCATGCAGTGTCGACATGCCTTACTTGAGAAAATTTATGGAGCAGTAACAACATTTGAGCTTTATAAGTAATCATTACGTTTCTCTTGAGTAAGGCAGCTCCACAGATGTTTTCAAAATATACCATCGTTTAAAATATGTATGTATATACACACAGTTTTCCTGGAGGGAATCTGTTGCAGAAAGCAAGATAAACCTGTGTTTTAAAAAGTTTATTTTACCTTTGAGGCATGAATGTAAAATCCCGGTAGCTCAGCCGCACACTCACCCTGATCAGGGCAGCTTGTCTTGGAGCCACAAGAACAGGTTGCACGTGAGCCAAGAACTTTTCCTGACAAGTTCTGTCTTGTTGGTCTGGGACGTGGATGTGTCTTTTCTTAACCCTGAAATTGATGTTATGGTGTTGACACGTGAGGGGAGACAACAGGTATTTTTAATGACGTGTAAGGACATGATAAGCATCAAAACCAATGAGGAAATAGTCCCCTTTGCTCTGCGAGCTACACTCAAGAGGTAAGCACATCTGTGGAATCATTTGCTCCAGGCTCTAAATGAGCCTCGTAGGCCGCAGTACACCGAATGCTTGGCCAACTGTGAACATCTGTGAAGTGCCTCCACTCGGGAGCGTGCAGGCTGGGGACTTAATGGCACACTGTGACCCTGGGCTCAGCTTAACCACATCTAAGTCTGTGCCCCCACCCTTCCTCAAGACTTACTTAAGCTCCCACTTGTATTTCATTTAACGAGCAAACTCTGTGCTGCAAATAAAAGCCTGTCAACTTAGGTGAAGTCTTCAACAACTTCCCATGCTTCTAGGATTCAAGAGAAACTTTGAACATGGTCTCTAAAAGCTCTTGTGCTCTTGTTTCCAGCTCAAGACTCTCCTACCCACTATTCAGACTTTGAAGAGGGTCAAGTGCTCCACGTTTGTGCTGTTTGTTTCAATGCACTTTCTCTCTTGTCCATCTTGTTCCCACTCACCTATTCCTCTTTCCTAAATCCAGGTTAAAGTCATGCTTATTACTGGGAGTATTTCTTTATTATCTATGCCCCCTCCTACCCCCCACTTTTGTACTTGTTTACTATCCTCAAAAAACTTGGAAGACTTCAGGGAACAAGGATTGTTTGTTTTGTACTCAATGCCTGGCATGCAGTTAGCACTGAACACATATTTGTGGGACAGCAGTGTGATTCCATGATAACCATCAGAACTCTCACTACTTGCAGATATGCTCTTAATAACATGGAATTGGTGAAATTGTGTACTGTGAGCCTGAAGGCTTTGCAGGATTTTACAAATGGTTAAACAGGATGCAATCAATTCCGTATTAGACTAAGTTATCCTCTGCAAAGTACTTCCTGGAAAATGTCACCTGAACTGATTTGTGAATTATAAAAAGTAAACATGCTATTCCTATATTTATGTTTTCTGTTTAAAGGTGCGATTGAATGTTTTTATTCCATTCTCACAGCAGTGAGAAGCTCCTTAGATACAGGTTTCCCTTCTCACGGGCTTGGTTCTGAGGCAATAAGGCTTGTGTCCTGTCTTAAGACAGATGACATCCCTTAATGACAGGGATGTGTTCTCAGAGATCTGCCGGCAGGCAGCTTCCCTGTTGTGCAAACAGTGTTGTGTTGAAACAGACCCAGATGGTCCTGTTTAGGGTCTACCTTGGAGCAAACGGTGTTGAGCAACCAGCTCATGTCTAAGAGACGGGCCATCACTTTCCTGTGTGTAGCGTTCAAAGCCCTTTAGTTGTAACTCGCCAATTTGGGGGCTGAATATGATAGTAGATGTTCATTCAATTGCAGGATACAACTGGTTTTGATGTACAGTCTAGCTGGGTGATCTTCAGGCTTGGAAAGCAAGGTATCCAGGGGGCATGGAGACAGAGCTAAAGAATCACTATAATTATGGAGATCAGGCCCAGATCTAAACATCTCCCTGGAATCCTCCAGATTTGTGTGCGTGTGGATAGGCGGGGGGTGTTGCTCTTTAGGTTCTTAATTTGCTCTGACTGCTACAACAGAAGCTCACAGACTGGGTTGCTTACGTAATAGAAGTTTGGGTTTTTTTTTTTTTGTTTTTTTTTTTTT